>PVIY010001512.1:0-88236 GCA_004026745.1 Myrmecophaga tridactyla
CACTCTCTTAAACAACAAGGGGGTCAAGGAATAAATTGCAAGAGAAATCTAAATATCCTGAGCCAAATGAAAATGAGAACACAAAATATTAAATCTTATGGGATGCAGAAAAGACGGTGCTGAGAGGGAAATTTATTACCCTAATTATCTAGATTAAAAAAAAATAAGAAAGAGCCTAAATTGGTGAATAAACTGCACACCTGGAAGAACCAGAGAAAGAAGAGCAAACCCGTACCTAAACAAACGGAACAAAAGAAGTAACAATTAGGAAAAAGTAAATGATATTGACAACATGAAAACAATAAAGAGAATAAATAAGACCAGAAGATGATTCGTTGAGAAAAATCAGTAAAATTCATGAACCATTACCTAGGCTGACAAAGAAAAACAAAGAGTGGATAAAAATAAATAAAAGTAGAAATAAGAGTGGGGCATAACTACTGACCCCACATAAATGAAGGAGATAATGAGAAGTTATTATGAGCAAATATATGCTAAAAAATCTAGACAACTAAGATGAAATGGACAACTTCATAGAAAAGCCTAAATAGCCAACATTGACTGGAAAAGAAAAGAAGGGGAAGATCTCAGCAAGCCAGTTACAAGTAAAGAGATAGAATCAGTCATCAAAAAGCTCCCCCAAAAGAAATGTAAAGGACCAGATGTCTTCACATGTGAATTCTACCAAACATTCAAAAAGTAATTAGTACCAATCCTGTACAAACTCTTAACAAATTTGAAGAGGAGGGAAAGCTTTCTAACTTATTCTATGAAGCCATCATCACCCTAATACCAAAGCCAGACAAAATTATTTTAAAAAAAGAAATATATTAATCTCTTTAATGAATATAGATGCAAAAATTCTCCACAAAACAGTTACAAGTTGAATCCAACATCACATTTAGGGAATTATACACCAAGAGGGCTTTATTTCAGGTGTGCAGGAGTGGCTCAATACTAGAAAATTAAGTTATGCAATATACCATATCAATAAACTGGAGAGGAAAAACCCATTATTATCTCTTTTGAATCAGAAAAGGAATTTGACAAAACTCATCAATTGATGAAAATACATCCAATTGTAGGAATAGAAGGAAACTTCCTAAACATGATAAAGCTAATCAATGAAAAACCCTCAGCTACCATCAGACTCAATGGGGAAGGACTGCACACTTCCTATCTAAGATAAAGAATACGATAGTATTGCCCACTGTAACCATTGTGACTTGACACTGTGCTGGAACTTCTAGCCAGAGCAATTAGGGAAGAGAAAGGGAATAAAAGTCATTCAAATTGGAAAGGAAGAAGTAAAATTTTCACTGTTTGCAGGGGACATGATCTTCTATGTAGAAAATCCAAAAAACTATATAATAAAGCTACTACAGCTAATAAATGAGTACAGCAAAGTGGCAGGAGACAAGAACATCATCCCAGATCTCTAGTGTTTCTACACACCAGCAATGAGAAATCTGAGGAGGAAATCAAGAAAAAAATGCATTTACATTAGCAACCAAAAGAATCAAATATTTGGGAATAAAATTTAACCAAGGACATAAAAGACCTATACGCAGAAAACCACAAAATGGTGCTAAAGGAAATCAAGGAAAAACGTAAAAAATAGGAGGACATACCATATTCATGGATCGGAAGTTTGACTATAGCTAAGATATCAATTCACTATTGCAAACATACTAGTTGTCCCTCATATTAATCTATAAATTCAATATATTTTCTTCCCAAATTCAAGAGTAATTGTTACAGCATTTGCCAAGACAATTCCAAAGGTAAAATATCAGAGAATCAGCAAAAACAGTCTAAAGCCACAATGCCAGACCTCCTTTTAGGCCTTTTTTTTCTGGCATATTGCTGCATGGGGAAGGGAGAAAAATGGATCCAGAGAGGCAGGCAGAAAAAAAACAATCCAGCGTGGATCTTAATGCATTTCGGTTCTCTTCCTCATTCCTCTCCATTGCATTTTTTCATAAGGTGGTGTTGACAAATAAATTGGAAAAATATTAGCCACTCTTACACTATTTCAAAGAGCCTCATTTCAAAGGGAAGTCATCATTTTACATACCAACTTATTATGTAAGCAGGGCAGGTAGTATTATATTGAGGTGTAAGACATTTAGTGACTTTTCAAAGACCGTAGAAGGTGTGCTGGTTTGAAATGATGTATGTACCCTAGAAAAGCCACGATTTAATCCTAATCCCATTTTGTAAAGGCAGCCATTTCTTATAATCCCTACTCAGTATTGTATGTTTGAAACTGTAATTAGACCATCTCCCTGGAGATGTGATTTAATCAAGAGTGGTTGTTAAACTGGAATAGGTGGAGGCATGCTTTCACCCATTGGGTGGGTTTTGATACTGTTTACTTGAATCCTAAAAAAGAGGAAACCTTTTGGAGAATGAGTGATTCAGAGAGATCAGAGAAGAATGACATAGCCACAAGAAGCAGAGTCCACCAGGCAGCGACCATTGGAGATGAAGAAGGTAAACGCCTCCTGGGGACCCTCATGAAACAGGAAGCCAGGAGAAGAAGATAGCTGATGATGCCATGGTCGCCATGTGCCCTTCCAGATGAGAGAGAAACTCTGACAGTGTTCTCCATGTGCCCTTCCACTTGAGAGAGAAACCCTGAATTTCATCAGCCTTCTTGAACCAAGGTCTCTTTCCCTGGATGCCTTTGATTGGACATCTCTGTAGACTTGTTTTAATTGGGACATTTTCTCAGCCTTAGAACAGTAAACTAGCAATTTATTAAATCCCCTTTTTAAAAGCCATTTCATTTCTGGTATATTGCATTATGGCAGCTAGAAAACTAGAATTGAGGGTCCTGAGCTATGTCCCAGATCTATGAGATTTATGAGAAATTCCAGAAACACAGATGTTGAAAAGGGTTACTTGAAGATGAACACTTAGATTAGACTAGAGGATCGTAAACATCATCACCATCCAGTTATTTCCACTGGGCAGAGAGCTGCATCCCGAAAAAGGATTTGACTCATTTACAATAGAGCACATATTTATTTACAACAAATCCTGCATATAGTTATCCCTTCCACATCATAGGGTTAGAGGTACATCACCCTCATGATCTGGAAATTCCGCATAATATTTTGGCCCTCCCTTCAGACCAGAACACGTCTTCCATCAGCTCCTTCAGTGTTTCACAATTCTCCCTAACTGGCCCTTGAGCAGCAGATACTGTTGCTCCTGTTACTAAAAAATTTTCAAACTAGCCTTTCTTGGCCTGAAAATTCATAGAGGTAAATCCTTCACCTTCATTTTCCTTTAAGAAATCAATAAGATCTTAGCCTTTTCTTGCAGGATGCCAAAATCCTCCAGGATGTTTTTTTAATAACAATCATGCACCCCAAATTCTTGCAATTTCCGTGCAAGAGATATGCAGAAATGGCTTCTAGAAATGCCTTGTAGTAAGCAATGCCTTCAAAAATTTCCTTTTCTATTTTCTTATTATGCCCTAAGCTTGTCTCACTGGCTTGATAATGGCACCAACTGCATCAGTTGTTTTGCAGCTTCTGCAAAACTCCCCAATAATTCCCATTTAATTTCTTATGCTGACCCACAATATATAGAATTGACAATGAGGAAGGAAGTGGCATGGCAAGGATAACTGTCCAGGACTAATAAAAGAGAAAGAGAAAATCAGTACCAAGGAATGGCTCATAATTCAAATATGTTCATTATACAGGTTACTCTAGTTGATGTAACTGAGCATCAACTTTGAGTCTGAGTTTTTTGGTATCATCAAATTACACAATTGTCATTATCAGGACAGAGGAACATATTATTTTCTTAGGAAAAAAATGTCAAGAATTCTTATAAATCAACTCTAAAATAAATTTTCTATGGTGGAACCTTCCATTCATGTATGACTCAGAGTGGCAAAATCAACAGTGCTCTTCATAACTGTTCTATAACTGATAAAAAGGAATAGTTATCCATGACTATTTCGTGAAACCAGGGATTAACACACATACATTTCAGAGGTTTTCTGCAAGAACCTAAGCTAATGATCCATACATAAAGCTTTCTGGTGTTCTAATATGGTTAGAGATGGACTCTAGAGAACCTAGAGAGGAAAATGACAGTGTTTTCATCTCCTAGTTGGTCTCCCCAAATAGCATTTCCATCAGGCACACTTTTCACTGGCACAGACATCTCGGGGTTTTTCTCCCTCAAGTTCTGAATGGTTCAATAATGAGGAGCGAAATGTGCTGTCAACTCTCAAACAAAACACACCATCGAGTTCAGCATATTAAAACAATCTTCTATTTGTTCAAGAGAGAAAAAAATTAATGATATATATTAAAGGTTCTAGAAAGGGAGAGAGTTAGGTAGTAATTTACTATATTTAAAATAAAACATGGAGAGAGGGCCATGGTGGCTCAGCAGGCAGAGTTCTCACCTGCCATGCTGGAGACCCAGGTCCTGGGTTCGAGTCCCAGTGGCAGCCCATTTGAAAAAAAAGATATATATATATATATAATTGTAATAGAATTATTACAATAAGACATGGAAATCTGTGAGAAACTAAAGAATATTCCATAAATGCTCTGGAGCCATAAAGATAACCGAGATGTGTTAAGAAGAAAGGATATTTTATTGTGCTTACCAGGAAAATTAGAAATAACAAAGTGAAAAAGGAAAATGGAAGATGACATAAAGGTGATTATTATACCCAATTTAGCTAAAATATCGGTATTCGATACTGAATTTAATGTAAGGAACTCACAAATGACATTTAAAGTTGAAAAGGTGTCTGAGGATTATAATGCTCCTGACATTATTAGGAGAAAAAAAAGAGGGTTTTATGTTTATTGAAGAAGGTAAATTGCATGATATTGTTATCTAATATATGACTGCAAGTAAGGTGTAGATATTCTTCAGGCCCTTTTTATTTTAGGAAACATATGAGTTAAAATTTAAGAATGCTTATTGCCCCCAGAAATGGCTTTATATCGTAGTCCATGCTGAGTGTTTCTCCCTGGCCTTAACAAAATAATATAGCATTTTGGAGAAAGATGCAGCCCAGCAATCCAGCACTGGAGGCCAAGATGGAGAAGATATCCATGGCCATCATGACATTCCCCTTGGTGCTGTGGTAAACGGGGAGGAAAGTGACCCAAACACTGCAAAATACCAGCATGCTGAAGGTCAAGAACTTGGCTTCATTGAAGGTGTTGGGCAGGTTCCTGGCCATGAAAGCTACGGTGAAGCTCCCCAGGGCCAAACATCCCAGGTACCCCAGGGCACAGTAGAAGGCGATGACCGAGCCCTTGTTGCACTTGATGATGATATAGCCAGGCTCAGAGTGTGCATCTTTGTCAATGAAAGAGGGAGAAGTTCCCAGCCAGATTCCATAGAGTCATCTGGATCAGGGAGCAGATGGGAATAACCGAGTTAGGTGCCCCTGACCCCAACCACTGTCTCATCCTTCTCCTTGGTACAGTGACCTTGAATGCCAGAACTACGGTGATGGTTTTGGCCAAGACAGCGGACATGGCCACTGTGAACGCCATTCCAAAGGAGATTTGTCAGAGGATGTAGGTGGCTGTGTTAGGACGACCAATGAAGAAGATGGAGCAGAGGAAGCACAGGAGCAGGGAGATAAGCAGGACATAGCTGAGAGCCCTGTTGTTGGCCTTGACTATGGGAGTGTCTTGGTGCTTCACAAAGACCCCAAGAACAACAGTCATGAGCAAAGAGAAGCAAAGTGCTTTGCAGACCAGAGCCATCCCCAGAGGGTCTTCATAAGCCAGGAAGGTCTCAATTTTGGGGAGTCAGCGAGTTCTCTCCCTGTTTGCATACTCATGATCTGGACACTTCACACACTGGTCTGTATCTGGGGAGAAATGCAAAGTGTCATCAGTCCAATAATTTTCTCCTATTCGTTGGACTGCAGATGAATTGCCTGGACAATTTTAGCCACATTCTGGCCAACTTGCATTAAATCTGTTTCAGTATGCTTGGTTTTCATCCCCCAAATATTCTCTTAGACCTCTGGCCTTCCTTTGGACCTTGAATTGGATAAAATTTGCATTTTTCATTCATTGTTGAGCTTTCTTTCTTTTCTTTTTAAATAGGTATTAGCATATATATGTATTAGTGTATGTATTAGCATGAATGTACCATAAAAGGGCATAAATCATAAGTGTATTAACTAATGATTTATCAGAAAGTGAACATATGTGTAACAGCACACAGGCGAAGGAATAGAACATATTCAGCCCCTCAGAAGCCCCTTTCCTCACCTTTTCAAATCATTATCTCTGGCACGTCTCCAGAGAAATTACTTTCCTGATTTCTAACTCTATAAATTAATTCTGTTTGGGAACTTTTACCCAATATTGTGTTTGTGAGATTCATCAATGCCACTGGTGGTAGCTATAGTTCATTCACTTTTTCTCCCTTTTATTTATTTATTTATTTATTTATTTGTTTGTTTGTTTATTTATTTATTTATTTATTTTTCATGGGCAGACACAGGGAATTGAACCCGGGTCCTCCGGCATGGCAGGAAATCATTCTTGCCTGCTGAGTCACCGTGGGCCACATTCACTTTTTAAATATATGTTTTTTTTTTAATTTTCACTTACAAACATAACCATGTCCAGCAAATGCATAGTTCCTCTTCCCTCTGCCCCCTGCTCTAGCAACCTCTACTTTTTTTTCCTCTGGGGATTTTCTATTTCTAGACAGTGTTATTTGACTCTACAGAATATTTGTCATTTTGCATCTTGCTTATTTCAATGAGCAAAGGTTTATAAAATTGTTCCATGTAGCAGCAAGACTCGGAAATACATTTGTATTTGTCTCAAAATAATATTTCACTATGTGCATGTACCATATATTGCTTATCTATTTTTTTTTGCTGATTTGACACCAGTTATTTCCACCTGTTGGCCATTGGGTCTAATAGCGCTATGAACACTGTGCACAATTATGCATTTGAGAGCCTGTTTTCAATTTGTTTGGTTATGAGCCTAGAAATGGAATTGCCAGGTCATATGATAGTTCTGTCTTTAACTTTTGAAGAACTGCCTTACTGATTTCCACAGTGGTTGCACAATTTTACATTACCACCAATAATGCACTAGTGTTTCAAGCTCATGTTGCCCTTTCCAACACTTTTTATTTGTTATTTTATATTTTTAAAATGCAGTGATATTTGTGGGTGTGAAGTGGTATCGTTCATTTACTTGTATTGTTGGATAGAATTCAATTATATCAACACATCGTCTTTTATTTGGCCATTTTACTAGTGATGGTGTTTGGGTTGTTTATGGGTTTTGTTATTACTTATAAGGTTGCTATGAACATTTTGCATTTCTAGTACCAGTATGATGTATTTCCTGATCATATAATATGCAAATATTCACCTTTGCAGGTAATACTATAACATTTTCCAAATGCTTACAACAATTTACACTCCAACCAACAATATGAGAGTCTCAACTCTTCCATATTCTCTCTGACACTTGACACAGTGTCCATTTAATCTTAGCTATTATGGGGGATGGTTGAACTGTTTCACTAAGATTTGTATTTGCAATTTCCTCATGAATAATTAATCGAGTACTACAACACAATGTGCATTGCACATTAAGAGATGCTTTTGAATGAAGAGACTGTCCACAAGTCATGGCATTTTTTTTCTAAAGACTATTCTTCCTCTCTTGTTTTTCTATAAGAGCTCTATATATTTGTGCCAGCTCGAAGCTATTATGTGCCTTAGTGAAACAATGGTTTGATCCTGTTTGAATTTTATGGGAGCAGCCATTTCTTTTAATCCTGTTTCCATACTGTAGGATGGAAACTGTTGATTAGATTATCTCCACAGAGCTGTGACACACCCAATTGTAGGTGTGACTTTTGATTAGAAGGAGATGTGACTACACCCATTCCAAGTGGGTCTTGATTAGTTTATTGGAATCCTTTAAAAGAGGAAACATTTTGTCGAAATGAATGAGTTGACAGAAATTTCAGAGCAGAGCTGACACAGATGCCAACCCCTGCAGAACAGTGTCAGGGATGTTGGAGCTACCTGGAGCCCAGCAGACATTGCCATGAGATGTTATAGGCTTAGAACTGAAAACTTGTGATTTCCTAATTTACCATTTTTAAAGGCCATTCAGTTCTTGTATATCATATTCTGGCAGATTACAATCTAAGACAATATTCTAGATGTGATTTCTCACTGGCCCAATCTATTTTTTATGCTTTATTGTGGGGTATTTTTACTATTTTGTTCCACCATTGGCTTGACCTTTCGCTGATGAACAGGAAACTAAATAAAAAATAAATATTTACATTTATTTAAATTTCTTTTTAAGGGTGATGTCATATCTGTCTTGTTTACGAAAATGTTGCCTTCTTAAGGTGAAAATATTTTTCTCCTTTGAGTTCATCAAGGATTTTTTATTTTTACATCTAGATCCACAACATGCTGCATATTTATTAGTCTATTAGTGACCAGTGGGTTTGTGGATTTGCCACTTGGTGTATTATATTTTATGTTTTATGTTTATGCTGGAATACCATTACTGTGACTTAAAAACTTGAATCAGGCACAATAAATACACCTATTTCATTCTTTGTCTTCAAGTTTGCCTTAGCTAAGCTTTTCTAATTTCCATAATCTTAAGAATTTTGTAATAAGATATAAGTGCCAAAAAAGTTGGGATCAATTTGGAAAGTACGGGCATCTTTACATACTGAATCTTTTCATGCAAGGGTATGGATTATCCCTTCATCTATTTCAGTCTTAAAATTTTTCTTACTGCTCTTCTATAATTTTATGAGAAGAATCCTTCCACACTTTTTGAAAATTTTGTTTATAGGCATTTCATATTTTAAAGGTACTGTAAATGTCATCTTTTAAAATGTTGTTTTAGAATGCCCTGTCACTTGCAAGAAATTATGTTTTATATTTATAAATAAGTTTCACATTAACCTTATAAGCAGACCACTAAACTCAGGTTATAAAATATTCTAGTTGCTAAACTTGCATGATAATATCATCTGCAAATAGATCAGTTTTATTTCCTCTGTCTTAGTGATTATTCTTTTCACTTCTTTTCCTGAGAGTGTTTCATTGGGCAGGGCCTCCAGGCAAATGGCCAGTAGATGTGGAAGTATTAAGTATTTTTGTCTCATTCATAAACTCTCTGTCCTGAAATGCTTTCAATATTGCACCATAAGGTTTGCTATTTGCTCTAGGTTTTAGGAAATATCCTTTATGGGATTAAATGTTTCCCTTCTGTTCCTTATTTGATAAGTGTTGTGTTTTGTTTAGCTGAATGCTGCCAGAATGCAATATGCTAGAAATGGAATAGTTTTTTGGGGGAGGGATGGGAGTGCATGCCAGGAATCGAACCCTTATCTCCCACCTGGAAGGTGAGCTTCGTACCACTGAACCACCTGCACACCCTAGGAACAGCTTCTCAAAAGAGAATTTATTAAGTTGCAAATTATTGTTCTAAGACATGAAACTATGCAAACTAAGTCCTCAAGAGAAAGATACCTTGACTCACGAAAGGCCAACATCTGTCACATGGGAGGGTAGCTGGCTGGCATCTGCTGGGTCCTTGTACCTGGCTCTGTTGCTTCCAGCTCCTGTGCCAGTGGTTTCTTCTCTAAGCCTCTGTGGGCCCTCACTTAGCTACTTCAGGATGCAACTTTGGATTCTGGCTTGCTAGTGTCTCATGGGAAGACACATGGTGACATCTTCTGGGATCTGCAACTCTGAAGTACTTGTCTAGGCATCCACTCTCTCTGTCAGCACTCCATCTCCAAATGTCTGCATGTCTGTCAGCTCTGAAGCAACTGTCCAGCTTTTCTCAGCTCTATCAGCTCCTGGTATCTCCTGGGACTTCTGCATTTCCAAATGTCCGTGTCTGCATCTGCATCTGAGGTTTCTCCAAATGTTTCCACTTTTATAGGACTCCAGTAAATGAATCCAAGACCCACCTTGAATAGATGGTATCACATCTCCAGCTAATCAAAATGTCACACCCCCAATCAGATGTCACATCTCCATGGAAATAGTCCAATATAAGTGTTTCCACCCTTTGTAGTTAATCAGGATTAAATGAAATGTGGCTGTCCCCACAAAACTGAATAAGGAAAAAGACATGGCTTTTGGGGGTTACATAGCTTCAAACTGGCACAAGTTGTTTTTGTTGTTTGTTTCACAGTCATGAATGGGTGCTGAATTCTATTAAATGTTTTTCTGCATTAATTGAGATGATTATTTCAGGGGAATCACATACTGAATTAGATTGCATAGCCAAACTGCCATGATATAGCTGCTTTATAAAATGCAGTTGGACTTCGAAAGTGAATTTTTTTAGGATATGTGAGTTTATGTTCAAAAACAAAAGTTGCCTGTTAACTACTTTTCTTGTAAAAAGATCTTGCCAGATTTTGGTACGAATGTTAAGCTCTTCTCATAAGATTCATTGAGAAGTTTTCTCATTTTTTCCTATTATCTGGAAGAATTTGTATAAATGGGTCTTATTTTTTCCTTGAAAGATTGGTAGAATTCCCCAGTGAAGCCATAGATCACAATAAAGTTTTATGAGATAACTTAAATTAGGAATTCATTATCATTAGTAGAATATAATCTTTACAGAATTTTGTTCTTGGAACAACTGGTAACTTACTTATCTGGGAAGTTGTAATTTCATGCAAATTTTCTAGTTTATTGACACACACTTATTTATACTATCTTTTTATGGTGCTAAAAAATGATCCACCTTTTTTTTCTTTTTTTTTTACCATAAGCAGGCACCAGGAATCAAACCCAGGTCTCTGGCATGGCAGGAGAGAACTCTGTCTGCTGAGTCACCATCGCCCGCCCTTGATCCACTTTTAATTTTTGCTATTGCTTATCTTGCAATTTTTCTTTTTTCTTAATACCTCATTCTGGAGGTTTACCATTTTGTTTTCTACAAGAATTAGCTTTATCTTTTTATTCTCTCCATATTTGCCTTTCATTAAGTTTTTTCTTAATTTATAGTTTTCTATCATTTATTTTCTTTATGTTTAGTTTGCAGTTCTCTTTTAGTGTGTAAATTGGAACTTCAGTTTTTACCTCTAAATATACATACAAAATAATAAATATGTATTATGTAGGATGATACATGTTTCTCTAAGGACAGCTATAGCTCCATCCCATAAGACTTGATATGTAGTATTTTAAATATCAAAACATTTTATAATTCCTATTATATTTTATACTTTTGACCATGGACTGTTTAAAAGTGTATTTCATCATCTTCAGACCATGAGGGAATTGAAGTTTTGGGATGCAGTGTCCTTCATATGTGCACGTGGAACATATACTCAAACTTAACCTATACCATCGTGTACAGGAATCATTTTCCAAAATTGACTAAATGCCTGGATTTTATTATCACTCTCTACTCACTTCAAATGATGGAAACAATAATGACTATTTTGTGAAATTAAAATATATACAAATCACATGAAGAAAATTGGAAAATTCCCACTGCAGACATGGTTACAGCATTTAATATCATGTATAAGAATTATTCCAAGATGCTAATTATAGTATGAAAAAAGTGTCAACTGTTGGTTTTCTGTTCATTTTTGTGCATTATGTTCCAATCTCCATCACCAATATTCTCTGTGATCCTCTCACACGAACCTTTGTTTTCCAATTCAACAATCTCTGAATATTACATGCAGTCGTGATTTGCCTTTTTTGGCCATTTCTAAAACTTCTGCCAATAATTCATTCCATCCTTCATTCATCTTACCTAATACTTATTTTACTTCCTCTCTGAAGAACTCCATGAGCCCCCTCCCCACGATGTAGATACTGTTCCATGGTCCCTGAATGCACCTTTTTAGTAGCCTTTAAGGATGAATGCAAAATAACTCTATGCTTTGTTTCCCCTACTCGGCTGTGAAGTACAGGACAGCAGAAACGAAAACCAGCTCATTGAGCATATGCTATGTCATCCTCACATTGAACACCATAGAAATACCAATTTCTTAAATCAATTGCAAACTTTTCTGGGTATCTGCTCTGTGTAAGCACAGTGTTAGGCACAGGGAAACTGAGGATGGTTTAGATTCATGCCTTCAAGGTAATCTAAATACACATTCAGACAGGATGGAAAAAAGGTCCTTTATAATACTATGCATTAAATTCCAAGATGAAGGGAAACTTAGGTGACTGCAGTGCAGTAAAAAAAATAGTTTCCTACAATTTTTGCCTATCTATTGTACTTTTAAAGAAACAACTCAAGCTATTTCTGGGCACAGAGTGTCATTTCAATGGGGAATATTATTAATTATTAAATTACTAAATTAAGGAAGGAAGATTTTGACTCTCTGTTTGTCCTTCATATCCTTTCCAATTCATTGGGTAGTTTGGGGACATAAAGAGAGGTGGGGACTTCTCTGTGGGCACACACTTACCTGTCTCATTGGAAAACTCATTCTCTGGGCAGGGGGTGCAAAGATAACAGCAGACAGGCTTTCTCTCCTGAGCAGTTTTCTGGAACCCAGGAATAAACCTTTCACTGCATAGAGAATGGGGGAGTCTGAAGAAAATTACATACATGTTGTTAATATATTGACTTTAACTAGCCCTCTAATAATTAAACTGTTGGGATATTGGACCACCAGCAAATTTAAATTTTAAACACCTAAATCAAATCAATGGATGGGATGTCACATACATTATATAGTGTGAATCATATAATAATTTAGAAATATGAATTTGACTAAATGTGTTCTTTTTCCATATATTTGACAGTGGGAAAGAAAATTCTTCAAATGAAAGGTGAGTTACTAAACACCCATATGTGACCATTTCTTGAGCAGTAAGGAGGCAAAACCCCTCCACAACAAGATTTTGGTAATTTGTATGTCATATGAAGAAAGCATGATCTGGGTACCATCCACCTCTGAAAATCCTGTGGCCCACTCAATCAAATCCTCAGATACAGAAAATTGTTGATCATGTGGTGCATATGGGGCAAATTGTCCTACTTTCACTCTAAGTGCTAAACCTTCTGGAAAATTCTGAAAGTTGAGAATGTCATAACCAGCATCCACTTTCCTTTCCTCATCCAAATCCACTGGCTCACCAGCAGGATTGTTAAATTGCATTTTCCGCAGAAATGGGTGAAGCTAAAAGACACACATCATTCTGTCAGGAATTGTACCTCACAGAAATTGAGGACAGAAAATCCAAATTTAGGAACATCTCTGATTGTCTCTAATACCTGTTTTATAGTGCAATTTTATTATTAGCATCCAATGAATTAAAAGAAATGAAAGCATATGGAGGACTCAAATATCATAGTGTTTACAAAATATTAGTCACTTTCAAGAGAAAACTACAAAGACAAGGGAATCAAAACAATCTGTGGTCATGGGATTCAGAAAAATCTTAGCAGAAGAATCAAATCTAACCACACTCCTTTATCATACGAATTCCCCCAAGGAAGCTAACAAAGCAAACTTATCGAAACCTGAAGTGGTGGTAGAATTCAATGAGATCATTTATCTAAACTATGTATTATAGTGCATACATGGGATGACACATGGCAATGTCTGTTATATTTCTCCCTTCATTTCATGAGGCTTCTAAGGGGCATTTTCCTTCTGCATCGCAAGGCATCTCTAGCTGTCTGGGCTCGGGCAGCATTGGGGTCTCTAAAGCATTTTCCAACTGGTTCCCTCTTTAGTGCTCCAGTAAGCAACCCCACCTTGAATGGATGTAGACACATCTCCATGGAAACCTCCTAATCAAAAGGTACCACCCACAATTGGGTGTGTCACATCTCCATGGAAATGATAAAAAGTCCCACCAGCAATACTGAAAGAGAATGTCTTTTATGGGGTACAGGACAGTTCCAAATTGGCATATTCCACAATTTGGAATGTAAAAAGACATTTCCTTTCCAAATCCAAAATGCATTCATTCCATTAGGATATCACAAAACCTGAAAACATTTCAGTAAAAATACAAAATGCAATGCAAAGTCAGAAATAGGACAAAATTTCAACAACGTCAGCTATGGGCATGATCTGTCCTAAGGCAGAATTCTCCTTTGGCTGTGGACCTGTAAAACTCAGAACATGTTATCTGCTGCCAATGGACAAAGGAGGGATATTCATAGAATATATATTCCCATTTCCATAGGGTGATATTGGTGGGAAAACAGGGGACACTGGATCCAAACAGTTCCGAAAATCTGCAGGGCAAACTCCATTAGATTTCAAGATCTGAGAGTCATTTATTCTTTTTAGAACGTGGCAGATTCACTTTTCCAATGGCCTGTGCAGTGTTCTGGCTCTCTACAAATCCCGGGGTGAGAACTGCACCCTTGAAGGACATTGGGGAGACCTCCTTTTCATCAGCTCCACCCTCTCTAAGCATCAGGGAACACATGGGCTCTCTACTATCTCTGGGACACACACTCAAGCCCATCAGAACAATGTGGTGGCAGCAAGGCTTTCCCCAATACCCAAGCAATGTGCTCCACCCTCTCTGATGCCTAGAAACTGAAACTTCTGCCCTCTGCCTTTGGGGCAAACTTACCCTCTCTAAGTGCATGGATTTGTCCTGAGGACCTTGGTTTCAGATGTTTCTGCCTTTGAAAAAAACTGAAATAAGGCCCATTTGTTTGAGATGTAATAGGGAAGTGGGAGTGGGATATAAGGTAATATTGGGGAGATGGACAGGGTCTTTCTTGTTATTTTAACAATGAATTTTATCTCTGCCAAAAGCACTGAAATGCTTTTAGCAGGAGAATCATGAGCCCAACTCACATTTTAGAAAGATAATTCTAGCTGCTATGAGAAGAATGGATTAGGGAAGGGTCTAGTTTAGATTTAGACAAACCTAGAATAAACGTGCTGGCAGGTTGTGAGGGTGGTTCAGTGGTAGAATCTCGCGTGCCAGGCCATAGACACGGGTTCAATTCCCCACCATGCACTTCCCAGAAAACAAGCAAACAGACAAAAAATTCAGCAAATGTTGCTCCAATTACAGATACTCACGTGGAAATGTAATGAAATGTGACCCCTGCCATTCGGTATACAAAAAAATGTTGGAAATGTACAGGGAAGAGTCGATGGTGAAGTAGGCTATTGAAAGAAATGAATAAATTCAGATGGAATCCGGGCCTTATGGCCCAGGTGAAAGGAAAGAGAAGGGACTCGGATGAGTGGAAGGCTGGTTCAGAGAAACATGGTGTCTGTAACGGGGCAGCTACTTCAGGATCCTAGCCTCACCACAAGGCCAAAATACATGGCACTGAAACAGGGAAGGTAGAGAACAGGGCATTAGCAAGAGGAGCAGCGGGGATGGGGAGTAGAATTAAGCAGCAGAAAGAAAGGATGTGCGATTGATCCCCATTTCAGGTACAGAGAGTCTGTCGGCCATACAGGTGAGCAATTCCTAGCCTGTTACTTCTAGCATTTAAGATGGGCACCGTGATTTAAGATGGGCACCCTCTATAATGCCTCGTCATCACATCAGTTCTCTGTGGTTGCTGTAAAATGATAAATTCTTCAAGCTCTGCAAATTCACTAAAATATACTTTGGTCAGTTGATTTTTATGTACTCAAATGAGCCCACATTGGACATTTTTAAAGCAAAAAATATCCTATCTTACCTTCTGGAAATTTCTCCTTTACTATTTCCTCAAATTTGTATGCTCTGTTATTCACTCCATTCTTTCCTTCTGAAACTTCTTTTAGTGGCTGGAATCACTCAAGATAACTCTGAAACATCTCATTCCTTTTGTATATTTTCCTCTCTTTCTCCCTGTCTTCTGTGTTCTTGGTAAATTCCACAGTTCTATATTCTAATGGCCAATCTCATGATGACAATATTCAGTCCAGGTGTACTGTATTTTCTTTACATATTTAAATGGTATAATTCTTTTTCAATTAGTCTATACATTGTTTTCCTGGTTTCAATTTTTTTACTATATCCAGTCTTGATTTGTATATGCCTTTCTAATTTCATATTTGTTTCTTTTACCCATTATATTATATCTTTGAATAGCTTAATTTATGTGCTCTTTGAGATTCACTTATTAGTTCTACCTTGTCTTGAGAGAATTTATTTGTCATTTATTGATCTGGGCTCTCTCTATTATTATTTAATTTCCTCATGTGCAGTGGAATTTTAATCTTCTATCTTAAGTTGAGTTCTCCTTCCAGGGATCTCTCTTGTCCAAATCAACCAGCACCCAGGAACTTCTACCCCAGAACTAGGATTTACATAAAGGTGTGAGATTAGTTCTAAAAGTCTAAGCTCTCATCCTGAGAACTTCAGCTCATACCAGATTCTGAGGACCTCAGGACTTAGGTCTTCCCTTCAACTTCTGAGCTCACCATCTGTCAGATCCAACACATCACTGCACATCTGCAACTGTTCTTACAGTCCCATTCCTTGTCGGTCACGGAGACCTGATCCCTCATCCCACCATCACTCAAATACTTCCCCTTTACCATACCTATAACCCAAACAGTATGTCTTCTTGGCAAAGCAGAATCATTTTTTTTAAGTTTCAGCCACAGTGAGAAATTAAGAACAGTAAATTTCAGTTAAATGGAAAGTTTTCTTCGGTTCATCTTGAATTGGAAAAGGGGACATTGTTTCTCCAAGTATCACCAGGGAAGGTCAGCAGGAGCTGATTCAAGATCCATTTTGAGATCTCTTTTCCCCAGTGTGGAGGCCTTGGATCACATTCTCCTAAGGTTCAGATTATTACTCATCCCAACATAACTTTGTCTCTGTGTCTGTGATACTGAAATGAACTCACCAGTAGCTGTGACTGCAATGAAACCACCATGGAGCATGAGTGGCATATAATCATCCCTCCTACAAGGAATGAAGAGAAAAGCTCCTGCTGTCCTTTTATGTTGTCTATTTGTATCTGATGTTACATGAGCTCAACCATCCACAAGCTCAAAGATCACTAATTGCCCATAGTCAGAGGAGGTGAGCTTGTGGGAGGCCATAAATTTATGTGGTAGTTCTAAACCAGAATTCCCTGCCTGGACCATCGACTCACTTGTGTGTGTGTGTGTGTGTGTGTGTGTGTGTGCATGCCTAACGGACAACTCTTTAGATTCCAAGGCCAAGTTAGTAGGTGAAAGCCCTTTGCTATATACTCCAAGATCATAGAAATCTTTAGCTATTGCCCCTGACCTAGACGTTTGGTTGGTGGAGATTATATGTGGTGATTTTTCACTGCTGTTCTTTGTTTTAGGGTGAGAAAATGGAAGAGTCACCCACATAGCACTGTGACCCTTCAAAGCACATGTATTAGAGGAAACCAGTCTGTAGGTGTAGAATGGTTATGCACGGTTTACAAGGATTAGGAATAGAAGGGTTGCAAATTTTAGGAATTCAAAATGCAGCTTTAGTTGTGCATTGACCTTAAGCTCTTGATTTGCAGTTTTGGAATTGAGCATGACAGCTGCTTCCCTAGGAGGGACAGATTGGCTTGTGGGTGTTTGCTTTCATATGAATGGTTTTCAGACCTACATCTACCTGATAAAATGTACTGTGCTACCCTGAAACATGGAATGGGGCGGGGGGTGACTGCCTCTCTCTGTGATGAACCGTGGAGGGCATGATGCCAGGATGCTCTTAGCTAAACCCTGACATGCGTGAGCCATTCTTGACACCACGTTTTTCCGATGCAATAAATGCCAGATCATTGAACAGACCTGGTTTGTTGACAAGGGTCAGGAGTGCCTGGGAGGTGGTGGTCCCTGGGGCCAGGCTCTCCATGGAACTGGATGAAATCACAGCACCTTGGGGTGAGAAGGATGGTCTGCAAACATATTTTTCAACTTTTGTTTTTCACCTGGACCTAAGGCTTCAGATGCAGAACCCCAAGGTGGAAATTTTTCCGGATACCCCTATCCTCTGAGAGGAGGTGAAAAGGCTTAGCAAAAACAGGTCGTTAGAGCCATTAGAGCTGCCTCTCCAGTTCACAACAAAATCCTATACACATATATGCATGTATATATCTGCCTGAGCCTGCAGGTTCCATTTAAGCTCTGCCTGCCCCATACCTTGCACACACTTAAGGCATTGTGTTCAGTTTGTAGAGATAGATCTCAGTTGCTCCCATTGATGTTTATTCTCCTACTCCTGGAACTTCCTCTGGCTGTGTGTGATTTAGATTACCGCAGCTGCTTCTTGAGAATGAAACCCAGTGTATTTAAGGACGGAGATCTGACTATTGCTGGGTTTTTCCCCCTTTATACGTTTGTACCACAATGCAGCAACACTCAGCCAAGCAAGGATGTCTATTTCAACCAGTAAGTGCCTATTTCATCATTTTATGCTTGATTAATAAGACGATGATGCCTGGGCAATAGGCAGGTGGATAGAACAATATAATAAGCATCACCTGCCCTCTCTTTCCCACTTGCACCCTGCACAACAAAATGTCCATAATTTGTGCTGCCTTATCCCTTGGGATTCTTTCTTTCCTTCAATGGAGAATGCGCATATTCTATCTTTCTTCTTTTAGTTCTCATGGCTCTCTTCTCCAGGACTGAATCTATGTGGCACAGCCGTTTCCACCCCACCCCACCGTCCTTGCCTCTCCTCCTGCCTTGGAAGCCACAAGCAGTGGATCAAGCGACATCTCTTAGGAACACAATACACTGCACCAGGATTGTGCTAGCAGGTTACAGAAAAATGTCTCTTCCCAAAGTCAAGGTGTGCTAATGCTTCTTTCCTCATGTGTATGATTACCAGTGATTTTACAAAGATGCCACTGGTATCTGAGACTCACTTGCACGGACAGACTTCTTACTGTCAGCATCTGGCCACTGTTTGAAATATCTTGATATAACAACCTGCCAGGGATTTTCCATGCCTCCGCTAGCTGCAGACCAGGTCAGAAATAAGCACTGAATGATTTGTGAGATATTTTCTACTCCAATTTGATTCTGACTCTTTTGGACATTTAACCTATCTCTGTTTTAAGATTTCTGCTAATGCCAATTATAGATCTGATAGTCTAATTAATGCATTTATTAAGTACAATATCAGGGAATCCCAGCAGATTATTTCTACTTGTGGGAGAAGAAGATATCTCCCTCGAGTATATGATTGCTTATGCTTTTGTGGAAGTGCCAGAAGCACATGTTTTACAGGGAACTGTGCACATTTTTGACTGGGGATGGCTGGTTTAGGAGTTTTGGACCTCTCCCTGCTTAGAATCAGAGTGTACTTGTGTTAATTCCTTTTCATTTCTGGATGTTGGTCTGATTATCTTTTGCATCCTTTGACACTCTTCCAATGTTTCCCTACTTGTCTCTTTTCCATACATTTTCAAAGCATAGTTGCCACTTCTTATCATTGTCTGTGATGCACACACCTCACCCTGATGCAGCAGGTGAGTGCTGACTCTCAGCCACTGTCAGGGCTGCAGGCAGGGGAGGGGAGAGGGGGTGGATTCAGGGATGCTGTGGCTGAATCTCCTGGGCAGCAGGCAAGGTTGACGCGTATGCCTCAGCCTGCTGGAAGGACCTGTCAGGGTGGAGGGAAAGAGTGTGTGTACTGTCACAGGAGGAGAACTACATGCTTTTCTTCCTGTCATCTGCTCTCCACTCAAACCCCGTCAGGGAAACATGCACCTTGTCACATCTACTCTTTAGAGACCCATAGATAAAAACCCTGTCTGACACTTAACAGAGCACACCTGCAATCATATAAGGCTTTCTTATCTGGGCCGACTTATCCATTAGGCTCAGAAGGACAGTGCCCAAGACTCACAAGACTTTTGGGGGATCAAGAGATATTTTCATACCTTTTAAACTCAGATGAAAAAAATAAATTCTGATCAAAGAAAATGTTTTAATATATAATAGCAATATATGGGTCTTTATACCAACTCAGTCCTGAAATATAAAGCTTAATATTTATTTATGGGTCAAGAAACTCATAAAGGCAAACCTTCCTCAGGTTCTGACACTCATAAAGAAGCCCTCATCATATTTTTTTTTTACTTTTCTGTGCATAACTGTGTCCATTTTACAATGGTGAAATCATTTTGTCCCCATTTCTCTTTAACCTGGTTTACTTATAAAACAGGATGTCATAAATATGTCTTCTATGTATAAATTTGTACAGTGATCATTCTTATGCCTACATAATACTATAGTCCTAGAACTAACATAATTTTACACTCTTTTTTGGGAGGAGGTGGTGCATAGCCCAGAAATTGAACCTAGGTCTCCCACATGAAAGGTGAGCATTCTACCACTGAACCACACATGTACCCCTAACATAATTTTAACCCTACAAGATTTGTTTGCATTTGTATTTGTTTCTGAATATTTGTCACTATGATTGAGAATATAATGGGTATACAACACTCTACACGGGAAAAAGCAAATGAAATCTTTGGAGTAAAGTGCTTAATTGCACAGCTATGTGTATTTCAAAGTCTTTTAATGCATATTGCTAAAGAACCCTACATACATGCGTTAAATGACACTTTCAATAAGCATAAAGCAGAGTATCTATTTACTTCACATTCTAAAAACATTCTTGGACAGATTAATGTATGAAAATGGCATATATGTTTATTGATTTTATTGGTAATAATTTTATTAATAGATGTGTTGGTTTGTCATATTTCCTTGTGTTAACTGATATTAAAAATATATTGTTTGATGATTTGCCTCTTATGCCTTTTGCCATTTTTCTATTCAATGACAGGTGTTTTCATTTTTAAATAATTTTTTACTTCTTGGAAATAACATGCATGTGTTATTTCATTTTATTTATTTTATCAGGCTGTTCCTTGTTTTAAATGCTTTTCATATGGCATGTTTAAGAGTAAAAGGAGCATGAAATGTTATGTTGAATAAAATTTAAACTGCTTTTCTCCATTCTCTCTGCCTTTTTTCCATGTCTCCCCAATCTACAATTTTATAAATAGCCAATGTTAATTCTAGTGCTTTTTTTCTTTATGAAAATTGGAAAATTTTTGCCTCAAGTGTGAGATAGATTATTTTGATTTTTTTTCAAAATGATTTACCTTCATGACTAATTAGACAATCCATTACTCTTCTACTGCTTTTCAATACCATCATTAGGATGGGTGAAACATTTATGTAAATGCAAATTGTTTCTCTATTTTCCATTCTCTCTAGGAATATATCCATTTACTTTAGTGCCATTACAAATGGAACAGTCTAAATTATGTGCCAATGAATAACAGTAATTATGTGTCCTGCTAAGTAAAATTCTCTCCTTATCCTCAAATATTTTCACTAATTTCCTGAACATTTCATGCTTGTAGAAAACCTCTAGAGTTATATGAACATTTCTTCAAAAATTTTCCCTTGAAGTATTTTTAAAACATCTTGTTTTAGTAACATATATGTATGTGCATATATATATATGTACATATATATATATATATATACAACCCGATATTTTCTATTTTAAGCACTTTCAAGTGTACAATTGATAGTCACAATACGGAGCCACCATTGCCAACATCTATTCTTCCTCATTTTCATCACTCAAACGGAAAATCTGCACCAAAATATTGATAATTCCCTCTTCCCCATTCCTTGGGCCCTGGTAATCTATATTTGTGTTAATTTTTATAAAAAGATTTGTAGGCTATTGACATCTTTGTAATATGTTTTTCATACTTTTATTTTTCTCAGTAGAGATTTACAGTCTTGTCCACAGTAGCCAGATAAAATATTGTCTGTTGTGGTCAATACATATTTTCCCATAATGGTTGTATATATTGATGTTATATTCAAAAGCCCATGACAGTCGTAGGTTTGATTGACTACCTCCTCATCAATTACATTTCTTTTTCACATTTTTCCCTTTGGTTTCCCATGTGAAGAATCTTACCCCCAGCAAATAACTGTGGCTTGCTCCTTCCGTTCCATTTTTTTTTTTGCCATTTTTTTACTGTTATTTTAATTGATGGACTAGCAATTCCTGTAATGTACTAAATAACTCTGGGGCTAACAGACCAGCACTTAGGGTTGATTTAAGATGCTTAAGATTATGCTTGTTCAGGAACTCATGAAGACATTTTCATCCCACAACAGCTGAGGGAGTTGTCACTTCATCAATAAACCTGCCTGATGGGGTTGTTACCTTCAGATCTGGAAGCGAGGGAATGTCGGATTGGGGAGATGAGATCCTGAGTGGCGGTGACTCTGCCGTGCCAGACCCTCACCCACATCCCATCATGATTCATTGTTTTTGCATTAAAGAAAGTCTAGGTTCTGACTTCCAGAGGGTTTATGTTCTTGTTTTTAATCATATTAATTAAATGCCTTCTATTCAAATAATATGTTAATTAGAAAAAGTTGTTGAATTTCATCAAATGCTTTATCTACCCAATGTGCATAGGTGTTTTTATCCTTGCAGAAATGTGAGCACCAGCAGAACACTGATTTTCTAATAGTCTATTTAAGATGGCTCTTCACATTTTCCTTTTATTGTTGGTCCAGCATTTGGTGTTCCTTCTTTTTGTATATTTTGGAAGAGTTTCCCACAAGAATAATTATCTATTCCTCAAGATGCAATATTTCCATGAATCTCTCCATGATATATAGCTGAAATTTTATTTCTGAAAAATGTATTGATACATTCTCTCATCATTGCTGTAATTTTCTCCCTCTATTTACTATTTCAGTAAGTTTGTTGATTATATTTGCTTTGAAAAAAGTTGAAAAATCTTTTCACTGCGATCTTAAAAGGTATTTACATGTAATTATAAGCAATGTTCTCCTGATGGTTATAAAATCGCTTCTGTTGCTTAATTCATCGTTTCTTTTTCTTACATAATGTTGCTAATGCTTGTTTTCTCTATGTTTTTCTTTATCAAAATTGTCTTTAGGGTGGGAAATGGTGGTGCAGTGGCAGAGTTCTTGCCTGCCATACCAGAGATGCAGGTTCGATTCCCAGTGCCTGCCCATGCAAAAAAAAAAAGTCTTTATAATATAGTTATACTGACCTTTCGGGAAAAAAAAAGGATCTGATGATGATTTTTGCTTAAGACTTAATTTATATCTGGTGTGTACTCTTAATTTAATAGTACCTAATTATTCCTTTATTTCTCCTTTTCCCCTTGATTTTTTTTCGAGTTCAGGTTTACTTCACATTATTTGAATCTTCTTTCTATTTGCTATTCAAGAAATGAAGCCCTCACTTATTTTTTCTCAAATTAGAAATTTTCTCTCTCTTTCACTCTCTCTCTATATATATACATACACACACATATGTATTTTGCATGTGATCTATATAAATTTATATAGATAGATACCGATACAGATATAGATATAAATAAAAATATAGATAAAGATATACATATAGACATATCTTTTATCAATTCATTGCTCCTAATTCTGACCATTGGTATGGTTGTCTCTTTAACCCAATGATTATTGATGAGTATGATTTTTGGTGAATAAATTGTTTCATTTGTTTACTGCATTTTGTTATTTAACAAGAAGTTTTTGCAGCTAAATGAACTGGATTCCATGTCTTCCTGCTAATTTCACAAGCCTGTGAATGGGAATTTCTGTGGTTGGTCCAAGAACCACTCTTTCCTGATGGCTATTAAATTCAGTAATAAATTCTAGCATAGAATATGCTTGGTGGACAAGGATGGAACTTAACTTTACAATAGCACACTTTCTCAGCTTTTCTCACAGAAAGTTTGAAATATATGTAGATAGTCATGTGTGTATGGATGTGTACATATGTATGCAAGAATGCACATGTGTAAGTGTGTATGTAAAAAAATGACACTCGAAATACATATAAAACTCCTTTATTCTTGTTGGAATTTCAGGTCCCAGGTTAAAAAATGAAGGGGATTTTCTTTGGCCTGGCAGATGATTTCTTAAGAAAGAAAATGGAACTGTGAACAGATCCACAGGAAAGATGAAAAGAATAAGGGTCATGTGGAGGAAATATGACTGAAGATGCTGATTAATTATTTATGTTAACATAATTGTTCTGGTTTTAAATTAAGAAATGGAAAATAAACTTTTTAGAGCTTATGTGATTTTCCACTTAGATTCATAACATATTTCCAGCCCTTTTTAGATGTAGGTAAGGCTCACCTCCCTCTCTGAGCTTTTGCTTCTTCTAAATGCTTGAAACTTGAATGATTCAACATTCACCACCATTCTGGGGTTCCCCTTAGTTTGTTGATTTTCATGAGGGAATATCCAGAAGGTTGATGAGGTAGAAGATTAGGCTTTTTTTTTACATGGTCAGGCACCGGGAATCGAACCCACGTCCTCTGGCATGGCAGGCAAGCATTGTTGCCTGCTGAGCCACCGTGGCCCAGGATTAGGTTATTTGATTGTCAGTCTTCTGGTGGCCCCTTCAGATGTGCTGGTTTCATCAGTCACTCCCAATTCTGCCTATGCTGTGGAAATGAACTGTTAAGGAGACATACACTTTGGTTGGGATTACTCCATCTTCAACCTCATGTTAATAAAACTGTCATTCTACAAAGCAGTTAATAACGTCTCAACATAAAAAAAACATTCTGGCTCCTGAATCAAAGAACAAGTTACAAATTTCACCACGAAGGTAATGCACTTTGCCATTCATGACACTTTCCTTTGCACATAACGTCATCTTCCCCCATCTTCATTCCGGTCCCATGTTATGGTACCTGTATTAGCTAGAATTCTAAGACCTCAGGAGAGCCTACTGCTGCCAAATATAGACTGCGTTGTCAGTGCCTTCATCCTTAATTTACTCATTGTATTGGATATGAAGATAATCATGGTTTGAGCCTTTTGCTTAAATATCCCTGCGTCCCCTATAGGACCAAGTCCAAGAACTACCGGTATGTCTTGGCCTTGGTTTATGCCATCGAAGAGATCAACAGGAACCCCCATCTTTTACCCAACGTTTCTCTGGGATATGACCTCTATAACACTATACCCAGTGAACAGAGGACATTGGAGAGTACCATCCTTTGGCAATCAGGGCTAGGGAAAGACATTCCTAATTGCACCTGTAGGACAGAGAGAAAATCTGTAGCAGCCTTTACAGGGAGAACATGGGGAGTTTCTGCTCAGATTGGGACACTCCTCGAACTCTATAAAGTACCACAGGTGAGCCAGGGTGGAGGGGAGGGGAAATGTCTCATTTGGTGCCATTTTCAGTCACTTTCCAAACAGAAAGGGGAAAATGTATACTTGTGCTTATGCAGCTCTCAAAGGGTACAATCAGTATTCAGAAAGTTGGTGGGATATGCTGATGCCCTTTGTTTGGAATAGAAAGAAGAGTGAGGGGGGAAGGAGAAGAGTTTCCTCAACCTCTGGGAGCCGTCATTTATTTTCTAGAAGCTCTCAGGGATCAGGTTATAATTAGAAAATAAAATGAGCAAATGTCTTCTATCACTTCCTCCACTGCTTAATATTCACCAGGACTGAGGTGGTGCTGCTCACCAGTCCTCTTCCTCATGCTGCTTCATTTTGTCCTTCCCCTTAGCTCTCCTATGGCCTTTTTGAACCTGACCTGGGTGATGGTGGCCAGTTTCCATCTCTCTATCAGGTCGCTGCTAAGGACACATCTCTGGCCCTTGCCATGGTCTCATTGATGGTGCATTTCACCTGGACCTGGGTGGGTCTCGTCATCTCAGAAGACAAGAGAGGTGTTCAGTTCCTCTGCGACCTGAGAGGAGAGATGGACAAGAATGGAGTATGCCCAGCTTTTGTGGAAATAATCCCAGTCACTGAGAGGTTCTATTTCTCAAACCACTGGCACTATCATAAACGCATGAAGGAATCCGCAGTGAATGTGGTTGTCATTTATGGTGACTCTGACTCCCTCATAGGTTTTAACTTCCATCGATTGGAATATTTAGTGATAAGAAAAGTCTGGGTCATGACCTCACAATGGGATTTTGCTACCTATGAGAGAGAATTTTTCTTGACTCATTCCATGGAACTTTCATTTTTTCACACCACGGTAGTGAGATACCTGGTTTCAAAACATTTATTCAGAAAACTAACCCTTCCAAATACTCAGAAGACTTTTACCTCTCTATGTTGTGGTTCATCTCGTTTAATTGCTTGGTTTCTAAATCTGACTGTAAAACACTGGAGAAATGTCCACCCAATGCCTCCTTGGAGTCTTTGACTTTTTGGCAATTTGACAAATTCATGAACGAAAGAAGTTATAATGTTTATAATGCAGTGTATGCTGTGGCACAGACCCTTCATGAAATGCTTCTTCAATGAGCAGAAAGGCAGCCAGTGGGAAATGGAGGTGGGCTAGTTGTTGACCCCTGGCAGGTAATGGCTCTTCCATTGGGTAACATGTGTTTTCAGAATAGATATATTCAAATCTGGTAGCTTAGGTTTTTCTGTCCAAAGGCACAGGAATGTGTGCACTTGGTTCCCTGTCAATGAGGTAAGTCTAGTCCTAAATGTAAAAGTCATCAAAAAGTAGGTGTCAGGGGCAGAAAGGAAATGAGCAATGAGTCAAGGTCAATGTTTTGTGAGAACCTCAACATTGTGTCCTCCTAATGGACCTAATGGACCACTAAGTACCCACCCAATGGACCACTAAGTGGTCCTCAACCCCCAAATGTTTTTAATAAATAATATCTAGACTTCTTCTATGAAACTCTGAAATGACAACATGGAAGGAACAAGTTCTTTACCTGTATATAAGCTTGGCATTATACTACATACCTTACATAAATGCCATCATTTAATTCTGCCACCACTTCAGATATTGATAAGCGTGCTTTGTAAGCTGCTCTGGAGAAATTCAGACATTAAGGACATGGTTAGATTTGATTTTTCTATTAAGATTTTTCTGCATCGCACAACCACAGACTGTTTTGATTCCCTTGTCTTTGGAGTTTTCTCTTTAAAATGACTGATATTTTGTCAACACTATGATATTTGAGTCCTCCATTTGCTTTCATTTATTTTAATTCATTGAATGCTAGTAAAAATTTAATTATTAAACAGGGATTAGAGAGAATCAGAGATCTTTCCAAGTTTGGATTTTCTCTCCTCCATTTTGGTGTACAATTCCTCACACAGTGATGTATCTCCTTTAGCTTCACCCATTTCTGTGGAAAATGCAATTTAACAATCCTGCTGGTGACCCAGTGAATTTGGATGAGGAAAGGAAAGTGGATGTCGGTTATGACATTCTCAACTTTCAGAATTTTCCAGAAGGTTTAGCACTTAGAGTGAAAGTAGGACGATTTGCCTCAGATGCACCATGTGATCAACAATTGTCTATCTCTGAGGATTTGATCGAGTGGGCCACAGGATTTTCAGAGGTGGGTGGGACCCGGATCATGCTTTCTTTATATGACACACAAATTACAAAACCTTGTCATAGGGGGTTTCTTCTTCCTTACTGCTCACGAAATGGCCAATCTGGGAGTTTGGTAACTCACCTTTCAAGTTGAAGAATTTTCTTATCCATCATTTAATGCATGGAAAAAGAACACATTTATTCAATTCCATATTTCTGAATTATTATATATTTAACATTATATAATGTATGTAACACCCCATCAATTGATTTGATTTTTCATTTAAAATTTAAATTTGCTGATGGTCCAATATACCAACAGCTTAATTACTAGAGGGCTAGTTAAAGTCAATACCTTAACAATACGTATCTGATTTTCTTCAGACTCCCCAGTCTCTATGCGGTGAAAGACGTATTCCTGGGTTCCGGAAAACTGCTCAGGAGAGTAAACCTGTCTGCTGTTATCTTTGCACCCCCTGCCCAGAGAATGAGATTTCCAATGAGACAGGTAAGTGTGCGCCCACAGAAAAAGTGCCCACCTCTCCTTTATATCCCTAAACCATAAGGAATTGGAAAGGACATGGAAAGAAACAGAATCAAATTTCTCCCTTCCTTCATTTAGTAATTAATTTTATAATCAATAATATCCCCCCTGAAATGACACTTTCTGTCTCAAAACTAGCTTGAATCATTGCTTTTAAAGAATTGCAGACAAAAATTATAGGAAGTTCGTTTTTGACTATACTGCAGTCATCTTGGAATTTAATATATGGTATTATAAAGTACCTTTTTCCATCTTGTTTGAATGTGTATTTAGATTACTTTGATGGCATGGATCTAAACTGTCCTCACTTTCCCTGTGCCTAACACTGTGCTTACACAGAGCAGATGCTCAGAAAATTTGCAACTGATGTAAGAAATGGGTATTTCTGTAGTGTTCAATGTGAGGATGACATAGCATACATTCAATGAGCAGTTTAATTTTTGCTCTCCTGTAGTTCACAGCTGAGTAGGGGAGACAAATATAGAATTATTTTGCATTCATCTTTAAAGGCTGCAAAAAATGGTGCATTCAGGGACCATGGAATAGTACCTACTTTGTGGGGAGGGGGCTCCTGGAGTTCTTCATTGAGGCAGTAATATTAGTATTAGGTAAGATGAATGAAGGGTGGAATAAATTATTGGCAGAATTATTAATAATGGTAAAAAAGGCAAATCATCACTGCATGTATTCAGAGAGCCCAGTCGAAAAACAAAGGTTCGTGTGACAGGATCACAGAGAATACTGGGATAGAGATTGGGACATGATATAGAAAAGGGACACAAAATCAACATTTGAGACTTTTTTCATGTTATAATTGATATATTGAAATTATACATATTGGTGATATTAAAAGCTGGAATCACCTCTATAGTGGGAATGTTTTAATTTTCTTTCTGCAATGTATATGTTGTCAAATTTCACAATATAGTTACTGTTATTTCAGTTATTTGAAGTGAGTGGAAAATGATAATATAACCAGGCATTTATTCAATTTGGGAAAATTATTCATGTATGCTTTCAAGTGTCTGTTCCATGTGCTCATATAAAGAACTCTGCATCCCAAAACATCACTTCCTTAACGTCTGGAGATTTAAGAAATACACTTTTAAATAACCCATAGTCAAAAGTATAGAATATAATAAGAATTATAAAATTCATGAAATTTAAAATACTACCTATCAATCTTATGGTATGGAGCTATAGCTGTCCTTAGAGAAAAATGTATAATTCTGCATAATACATATATATTTTTTAACTTTTAACATTTTTTATTGTGTGGTATAACATATATACAAAGCAAAAAAATAAAAAAGCAATAGTTCTCAAATTACTCTTCAACAAGTGGCTATGGGACAGATCCCAGAGTTTGTCATGGGCTACCTCATGTTCCTCTCAGATTTTCCTACTAGCTGCCCCAGAATATAGGAGACTAGAGGGCTTAAGTATTTTTTTATCATCACAATCAATTTTTCCCTTCTTTTTTGTGAAAAATAATATATATACAAAAAAGCTATAAGTTTCAAAACCCAGCACCACAATTAGTTGTAGAACATATTTCAGAGTTTGACATGGGTTACAATTTCACAATTTTAGGTTTTTACTTCTAGTTTCTTTAAAATACTGAAGAGTGAAAGAGGTATCAATTTAATGATTCAGCATTCATATTCATGTGTTAAATCCTGTCTTCTCTGTATAACTCCACCATCAGCTTTTAACTTTCCATACCTCTCTTACAGGGTGTTTGGGCCATGACAATACAAAATTGTTCATATTGGAAGGTTCTGCCACAAATAAGGAGATATTCTGGAGGGGCTGGGCTATGTTTCAGAATTTATGTGGACCAGGGACCCCTGTGGAGGTTGTAGGTTTCTGGAAAGTTACTCTAATGCATGGAACCCTTATGGAATCTTGTATATTGCCCCAGGTGTTCTTTAGTACTGACTGGAATGTTCCTGCTTGGGGGTTGGCAGGTTATGATAGGTAGCAAGGTCTACCTGAAGCTTGTGTATGAGCAACCTCCAGAGTAACCTCTCAACTCTATTTGAACTCTCTCTCCCATTGATACTTTATTAATTATAACACTTTTCCCCTTTTGATCAGGATGGAATTGTTGATCCCACAATGCCAGGGTCAGTTTCATCCCTGGGAGTTCTCTCCCACATCACCAGGGAGACTTTCACCCCTGGATGTCATGTCCCATGTAGGGGGAAGGGCAATGATTTCACTTGCAGAGTTGGGCTTAGAGAGACTGAGGCCACATGTGAGCAACAACAGAGGTCCTCCAGAAATAACTCTTAGGCACGTCTGTAGGTAGTCTAAGCTTCTCCACTACCTACATAAGCTTCACAAGAGTAAGTCTCATGATCAAGAGTATGGGCCTATTGATTTGGCTGTCCCTAAGTCTGACACAGTATCAGGGGATTCCTAGATGGCAAGGTTTAATAGTTCCACAGTCTTTCTCCCCTCTCTCAAGGAACTTTAGCCAATACTTTTTGATTATCTGCTTAATATACTCTAGGGTGTATCCAGGCATTACAACCATCTATACGGGATTAAAGGAACTCTTTCTTATTCTGTGTTTCAGTTGTTCAAATGAGCTACACAGATATGTTGAATTAGATTATGCACTACAGAAAATTTCAGTTCCAGACCAAATACAGGTTTCTTCCAAATGTCTCAAAGATTATGTGTGATTCTAAAATATAGACACTGTTTTCCTTACCCCTATATTCTGAATTACTTTAATCCCAACCTGTTCGGCTTCATTCTTTTCTCTAAATGTCAGGTTATAAATATAAAACAGTCTCCCCAATTACAGAAATAATAATCAACACTCTGGACTTAATACATCTGCTCTAAAAGCTTACAATCTTGGCCCCTGTTTTCTTATGACCATTTTCTAATGGTGACCATACCATTGTTATTCTTCTGTTTCTGGCTTATTTTGTCTCACATGTTCATTCACATCGTGCATGCCTCACAACTTTGTTCTTTTTTGTAGCAGCACAACCTTCTTTCATAAGAATACACCATCGTTTGCCAATCTGCTTCCCCATCAGTGCATCCTTCAGCCATCTGCATTCATCGGGCATCATGTAGAGGGTCCAAAGCCCACAGTCCATCAACATTCTCAATTTTAGATGATTTCATTTTTCCCAAGAGAAAGGAAATCAGTAAACACACCCTCACCAAATGAGAAATCAAAACCTTCTTTTAATTCTTGTTCATCTCCCCATTATTTACCTCTGCTGTTGCTGTAGTAGTGCTGATGATTTCCTTTTGAACATAGCTCATAGTGTGCAATAGCTGTTTTCTCCCTTTACCCTGGGCTTAAACATTCTTTATTCAGGAATCATACCTATGAACTTGTTCTCGTGAGAACTAATTCATATTTCTAGTGCTTGTCAGTGAGATAAGTAGATCTATACACCCCTTTTTTATCTTATTCATCTTCAATATGGTAATATTCTCTATGGATCCACTAGAGAACCACCTTCACTCCTATCTATTACCTTACATTTGAGCTCATCCTCATTCGCTAACGGTTCACCCATCTCTAGCTTCTATATATCTCTAAGTCCCCTATATTCTGTATTATAAGCCTCTGATTATACCTTTATGCTGGTCATAAAAGTGTAATCATACAGTATCTATCCTTTTGTGTGTCTCAGCATTATGTCCTCAAAGCTCATCCCTCTTGTCATGTGCTTCAGGACATCATTTTGTCTTACTGCTGCATAATAGTCCATCATTCATATATACCACATTTTGTTGAGCCACTCGCCTGTTATTGGACATTTGGTTTATTTCCTTCTTTTGGCAATTGTGAATAATGCTGCTAGGACCATCGATGTGCAAATATCTGCTTGTTTCATTGCATACAGTTATTCTGGGTATATACCAAGTAGTGCTATTGCTAGGTCATAGGGCAACTCAATATATAGTTTCCTAAGGAACAGCCAAACAGTCTTCCATAGTGGCTTCACCATTATACATTCCACCAGCAGTGCATAAGTGTTCAAGTTTCTACACATCTTTTCCAACATTTATCGTTTCCTGTTTGTTTAAGAGCAGCCATTCTTTCAGGTGTGAAGTGGTATCTCATTGTAATCTTGATCTGCATTTCCCTTATAATCAAGGGAAATGAACATCTCTTCATCTGCTTTTGAGCCATCTGTATTTGCTCTTCAGAAAAATGCCTATTCATAACTTTAGACCATTTTAAAATTAGGTTGCTTGTTCTTTTGTTGTTGATTTGTATGATTTCTTTATATATATAGGAAATCAAGTCTTGGTCTGATATGTGATTTCCAAATATTCGCTCCCATTTAGTTGGCTGACTCTTAAATTTTTGACAGTCTTTTAAAGTGCAGAAGCATTTTATTTTGAGGCATTCCCATTTGTCTATATTTTCTTTTGTTGCTTGTTCTTTGGGTGTAAAGTTTATGAAACTACCACCTATTACTATGTCTCAAATATGTTTCCCTAAATATTCTTCTAGAAGCTTTATGGTGCTATTTCTTACACTTAGGTATTTGATCCACTTTGAGTTAATTTTTGTGTAGGGTGTAAGATAGGGGTCCTCTTTCATTCTTTTGATTATTGATATCCAGTTTTTCCCTGCCAAATTATTGAAAAAACTATTTTGTCCCAGTTCAGAGAATTTCGGGGTCTTGTAAAAAATCAGTTGACTATAGATTTGGTTGTCTATTTCTGCACTCTATTTTTGATCCCATTGGTCAATGCTTCTATCTTTGTGCCAATACCATGCTGTTTTGAACACTGTGATGTTATAATAGGTTTTAAAGTCAGAGAGTGCTAAGCCTCCCGCTCTTTCTTCTTTTTAAAGATGTGTTTAGTCATTCAGGGTCATGTTCCCTTCCAGATGAATTTGGTTATTACCTTTTCCAAATCTTAAAATTAGGTTGTTGGAATTTTCTTTTGTACTGTGTTGTATCTGTAGATCAATTTGAGGAGAATTAACATCTTAACTATATTTAGCCTTCCTATCCATGAACAGGGAATGTCCTCCCACCTATTTAGATCTCCTCTGATTCCTTTTAGCAATGTTATGTAGTTTTTTGTATACAAGTCTTTTACATCCCTACTTAAATTCATTCCTAAATAGTATAAATAACTTGATGCCAATACACTTGAAAATGTGCAGGAAATACACAAGTTCCAGGGAAAGTAAGTTACCAAATGTTGCAAGAACAAAACTCTGAAAAGATTATTATCTGATAATGATATTGAATCCCTAATTAAAAATATCCCATATATTTTTATTAGGAACTATAGCTTCATCGGGAAAACTTCTCAATGTATCTTATGAGAAGAATTGAACATTGTTACCAAAATCTGGTAAGAAAGGAAGTTATCGAGCCACTTTTGTTGTTGAACATAAACTCACATATCCTTAAAAAATCCACATTCTAAATCTCACTGTATTTTATAAAGAGGCTATATCACGACAGTTTCCCTGATCTAATCTTGTAGAGACAGCCATTTTACTTTTAATCCTGATTCAATACAAAAGGTGGAAACGCTTATGTTGGATTATTTCCATGGAGATGTGACATCAGATTGTGGGTGTGAATTTTGATTACATGGAGATGTGACACCACCCATTCAAGGTGGGTCTTGGATTCATTTACTGGAATCGTACAAAAGGGGAAACATTTGGAGAAACCTCAGTTGCAGACACAGACATGGACATTTGGAAAGGCAGAAGGCCCAAAAGATACCAGGAGCTGATAGATCTGAGAAAAGCTGGAGAGTTGCTTCAGAACTGACAGAGATGCAGACGTTTGGAAATGGAGAGCTGACAGAAAGCAGATGCCTAGGCATGTACTTTGGCGATGCGGAGCCCAGAAGATGTCACCATGTGCCTTCTCATGAGACTCCAGTAAGCCAGAATCCAAAGTTGCATGCTGATGAAACTAAGTGAAGGCCCACAGAGGCTTAGAGAAGAAACCACTGGCATAGAAGCTGGAAGCAACAGAGGCAGGTACAAGGACACAGCAGATATCAGCAAGCTGCCTTCTCATGTGACTGATGTGGGACTTTCATAGTCAAGGTATCTTTCTCCGGAGGCCTTAGTTTGCATAGTTTCATGCCTTAGAACTGTAACTTGCAACTTAATAAATTCCCTTTTCAGAAGCTGTTCCTAGGGTTCACGGGATAGTTTAGTGATAAAATGCTCACCTTCCAGGTGGGAGACAAGGGTTCGATTCCTAGACCATGCACCCCCCCACACCGAAAATGAAAAACAATTCCATTTCTGGTATATTGCATTCTGACAGCATTCAGCTAAAAAGAACACAACGCTTATCAAATTAGGAACAGAAGGGAAATATTTTAATCCCAGAAAGGACATTTACTAAAAACTAGAGCAAATAGCAAAACTTACATATAATATTGAATGCATTTCAGGACAGCGAGTTTAAGAATGAGACAAAAGTATTCAATATTTCCACATCTACTGGACATTTGCCCAGAGGTTCTGCCAAAGGGGACAGTGACAGGAAAGAAAGTGAAAAGAACAATCCCTAGGACAGATGAAATAAAACTGACTCAATTTTCATGTTATATTTTTGTGCATGTATAACAACCAGAAGATTTTGTAAACTGAGTTTAGTGGTCTACATACAAAGTTAACATAAAACTTACAAATCTGTATATGTAAGTGACAGGGCATTCTAAAACAACATTTTAAAAGATGGCAGTTACAATATCTTTAAAGTATATGAAATGCCTATAAACAAAATTTTCAAAAAGGGTGGAAAGATTCTTCTCATAAAGTTATAGAGGAGTAGTAAGAAAATTTTTAAGGCTGAAATTGGTGAAGTATAATTCATGCCCTTGGATGAAAAGATGCACTATGTAGAGATGTCCATACTTTCCAAATTGATCCCAACTTTAGGACAATTATAACTTACTATAAAATTCTTATGAATATCAAAATAGAAGAGCTTCACTAAGGCAAACTTGAAGACAAAGAATGGAATGGGAGTATTTATTCTGCCTGATTCAAGTTTTTTAACTCACAGTAATGGGATTTTGGCATAAGCATAAAAAATAAAATAAAATGCACCAAGTGGCAAATACACAAACCCACTGGTCATAGATGGACTAAGAAATATGAGACATGCAGTGCATCTAGACGCAAAAAGTAAAAAAATCCTTAATGAACTCAAAGGAGAAAAATATTTTCACCTTGAGGAGACAACATTATCTTAAACAAGACAGATATGACATCATCCTTAAAGAAGAATTTAAATAAATGTAAATATATTAAATTATACTTTCCTGTTCATCAGTGAAAGGTCAAGCTGATGGTGGAATAAAGTAGTAAAAATACCCCACAACAAAGAATACAAAAAAAAGATAGATCAGGCCAATAAAAAATCACTTCTAAAAAATTGTCTCGATTGTAACCTGCCATAATGTGATATACCAGAACTAGAATGGCCTTTAAAAAGAGAAAATTAAGGGTGGTGCAATGATTGCTTAGTGGCAGATTTCTCACCTGCCATGCCAGAGACATGGTTTGATTCCTAGCGACTGCCCATTCAAAAACAAAAAAGGGGGGGATTAATAAGTCACAAGTTTATAGTTCTGGGCCTATAAAAATGTCCACATTAAGGCATCCGAAGAAAGACATCTTAATTTAAAGAAGATTGATGGGTCAAGAGCAGCTCTGTCTACTGGGTAGTCACGTGGCTGGCATCTGCTCATCCCTTACTTCTGGGCTTTCAGCTTCTGTCCCTGTGGGGGCTCCTCACTTTTTTCTCCAGGGCTGGCTTTCATCTCTCAGCTTCCCTTGGCTCTCTCCAGGTCATGGCTTGCTTAACATCTCATGGTGACTTCTGCTGGCTCCAAGCAGCTCTAGACATCTATGTCTCTAATATCTGAGGATTGGCATCTGTGTGAACTCTGCTCTGAAATTTATATTAGCTCTTTAATTTCTATAAAATGTTCCCTGTTTTAAAGGATTCCAGGAAACTAATCAAGACCCACCTGAATGGGTGGGGTCCCATTTTCATCTAATCAAAAGTCACACCTACAATTGGACGTGTTGCATCTCTGTGGATCTAATGAAGAGGTTCCAGCCTGCAGTATTTCAAAAAGATTTAAAGAAATGGCTGTTCCCACAAGATTAAATCAGGATCAAAACAATGTTTCTCTGTTGTACATAAGAGCTTCGATCTGGCACAAATATATAGAGAGCTCGTACTGAACAACAGGAGAGAAAGAAAAGTCTTTAGAAAAAATGACATGACTTTGAACAGGCTCTTCATACAAAAGCATCTCTTAATGTGCAGAGCACATTATGTGGCAGTTCTCATATTAATTATTCACAAGGAAATTACAAATATAATTCTTAGTGAAATAGTTCAAACTATCTCCCATAATAGCTAAAGTTAAATGGAGTTTGTCTAAAGTGTCAGAGAGTATATGGAAGAACTAGAATTCTCATATTTTTTGTTGGAGTGTAAATTGTTGTAACCATTTGAAAAATTTGTGGTATTACCTGTAAGGGTAAAGATTTACATATTATAAAACCTAGAAATATAGCATCATATTGGTACTACACATGAAAAATGTTCATAGCAGACTTATAAGTAATAACCATAACCCATGAACAATCCAAACACTATCACTAGTAAAATGGGTAAATAGAAGATGATGTGTTAACATAACTGAATTCTATCCAACAATACAAGTAAATGAATTATACCACTTCACACCCAAAATATCACTACATTTTAAAAATGTAAAATGACAAGTGTTTGAAAGGATGCCATGAACTTGAAATCCTAGTGTATTGTTGGTCTGAATATAAAATTGTGCAGCCACTGTGGAAAGCAGTATAGCAGTTTCTAAAACTAAATATGGAACTATCATATGACCTGGCAATTCCATTTTGCAGTATATCAACAAACAAATTGAAAACAGGTTCTCAAATAAATAATTGTGCACAATGTTTATAACACTATCAGACCCAATAGCCAGCAGGTGGAAATAACCCAAGTGTGAATCAACAACAAAAAATGGTTAAGCAATAAATAGTAATTACACATAGTGGAATATTATTTTGCCACAGGTAAAAATGTATTTCTGAGTCTGGCAGCTACATGGAATAACCTTATAAACCTTATGCCATTGAAATAAGCAACATCCAAAATGATAAATATTCTGTATACTCATATAAAACAGTCTAAAATAGTAGATCCCCAGAGGGAAAAAAAGTAGAGGCTGCTAGAGCAGGGGGCAGAGGGAAGAGGAAATGTCTATTTGCTGGACACAGTATGTTCATAAAAGAAAATTTTAAAAAAACATATATTTCAAAATGAATGAATTTGGAGGGCAATGGTGGTGCAGTGGCAGAGTTCTTTCCTGCCATGACAGAAAAGAACAGAACCAAGTTCTATTCCCGGTGCCTGCCCATGCAAAAAAAATTATCTATAACTATGACCAGTGGCATTGATGAAGCTCAAACACATAATATTGGGTAAAGGTTTCCAAACAGAACTAATTTATTTATAGCGTTAGAAATCAGGAAGGTAATTTCTTTGGAGATATACCAGGGATAATGATTTAAAAAGGGGTTTCTGAGAGATTGAATACATTCTAGCCCCTCGCTTCTGTGGTGTTACGCATGTGTTCACTTCCTGATAAAGTGTTAATCAGTACATTTATTATTTATGCTCTGCATATACATTATATGCCAATAGATATTTAAGAAGAAAAGAAATAAAGCTCAACAATGAATGAAAAATGGAAGTGTTATCCAACTGAAGATCTAAAAGGAAGACCAGAGGTCCAAGAGAATATTTGGGGATGAAAACCAAGCATGGTGAAACAGATTTAATGCAAGTTGGGCAGAATTTGTCTAAAATTGTCTAAGCAATTCATTGGAGGTCCTGTGAATACGAGAAAACTATTAAACTGATGACACTTTGCATTTCTCACTAGACATGGACCAGTGTGTGAAGTGTCCAGATCATCAGTATGCAAACAGGGAGAGAACTCGCTGCCTCCAAAAAGCTGTGACCTTCCTGGCTTATGAAGGCCCTTTGGGGATGACTCTGGTCTGCACAGCTCTTTGCTTCTCTTTGTTCACAACTGTTGTTTTGGGGTCTTTGTGAAGCATCAAGACACTCCCATAATCAAGGCCAACAACAGGGCTCTCAGCTACATCCTGCTCATCTCCCTCATCCTGTGCTTCCTCTGCTTCATCCTCTTCATTGGTCGTCCTAATACAGTCACCTGTATCCTCCGACAAATCTCATTTGGAATGGCATTCACTGTGGTTGTGTCCACTTTCTTGGCCAAAACCATCACTGTGGTTCTGGCATTCAAAGTCACTGTACCAAGGAGAAGGAGGAGGAAGTGGTTGGAGTCAGGGGAACATAACTCGGTTATTCCCATCTGCTCCCTGATCCAGATGACTCTCTGCAGAATCTGGCTGGGAACTTCTCTCCCTTTCGTTGACATAGATGCACACTCTGAGCCTGGCTATATCATCATAGAGTGCAATAAGGACACCATCACTGCCTTCTACTGTGTCTGGGGTACCTGGGATGCTTGGCCCTGGGAAGTTTCACCGTAGCTTTCATGGCCAGGAGCCTGCCTGACACCTTCAATGAAGCCAAGTTCTTGACCTTCAGCATGCTGGTGTTCTGCCGTGTGTGGGTGACTTTCCTCCCCGTCTACCACAGCACCAAGGGGAAGGTTGTGGTGGCCGTGGAGATCTTCTCCATCTTGGCCTCCAGTGCTGGATTGCTGGGCTGCATCTTTGCCCCAAAATGTTTTATTATTTTGTTAAGGCCAGAGAGGAACACTCATCATGGATTACGGTATAAAACTGCTTCTGGGGCAATAGGTCTTCTTAAGTTTTATCTCACATGTTTCCTACAATAAAAAGGGGGCCTGAAGAAAATCTACACCATATTTGTGTTCAGATATTTGAGAACAATATTATGTAATTGACCTTCTTCAATGAACATGGAACCCTCATTATTTTTTCTCTAATTATATCAGGAGCATTACAGCCCTCAGATAACTTTTCAACTTGAAATTTCATTTGTGATTATTTTTACTGCCTCACATTATATTCAGTGACAAATACTGATATTCTACCTAAATTGCTTGTAATAACTAACTTTATGCCATCTTCCACTTTGCTTTTTCATTTGTTTATTTCTAATTTTCCTGGTAAGCACAATAAAATATTCCTCTCTATGCAACATTCCATGGTTATCATGATGACCCCGGAACATTTATGGAATATTCTATATTTTCCCACAGATTTCCATTGTCTTATATAAATATAGTGAACTACTACTATAAATCTCTCCCTTTCTAGACCCCTTAATATATTTACTTATTTTTTTCTCTCTTGAACAAATAGAATGTTGTTTTAATATGCTAAACTCAATGGTGTGTTTTGTTTGAGAGTTGACAGCACATTTCCCTCCTCATTATTGCACCATTTCAGGACTTGAGGGAAAGAAGAGCCTCGAGATGTCTGTGCCAGTGAAAAGTGTGCCTGACAGAGATGCTATAAGGGGAAACAAACTAAGAGATGAAGATGTCTTTCTCTTCTCTAGGTTCTCTAGAGTCCATCCCTGACCATATTAGGACACCAGAAATCTTTAAGTTTGGACCATTAGCTTAGCTTCTTGCAGAAAAACCTTCTGAAATGTATGTATGCTATGCCCTGGTTTCAAGAAATGGGCATGGATAAACCTTCCTTTTTATTAGTCATGGAACTGTTATGACTAGCCCTGTAAATTTTGCCCCTGAGAGTGTTACATAAAAGGAAGGTTCCACCAGAAGAGTTTACTTTAGAATTGATTTCTAAGAATGTCTGCCTTTGTTTCTAACAACATAATATGTTCTTCTTTCCTGATAATGAGAATTGTGTAATTTCATGATGCCGACAAACTCAGACTCAAAGTTGTTACTCAGTTACATCAACTGGAGTAAACTTATGATGAACATATTTGAACTGTGATCCATTCCTTGCTTTATGATGAACATATTTGAATTATAATCCATTTTCTCTTTCACTTTTATTAGCCATGGACAGTTATCCCTGCCATGTCACCACTTTCCCTTATGCCAATTCCATATATTTAGAAAAACCCTAAACTTCATCACCCTTTTTGACAAAAGTATCATTCCCTGGATGCTTTAGATGGGACATTTCCATAGCCTTGTCTTAATTTGTATATTTTCAACCTTAGAACTGTAAACTAGATACTTAATAAATTCCCTTCTTAACAGCCATTCCATCTCTGGTATATCACATTCCAGAAGCTAGCAAACTAGAACAGATATCATCTTATTTCACCTTTTATATTCCTTCGCACCTGAATACATTTTAAATGAATACATTTGCTTAGTAAAAAAGGAAGATGAGTTCAGATTTTTACTCACTGTCCTTCAGACTACCATTTATGCCAGTCAAATTTCATTTACTCCTCTGTTAAATGACATTACAAGTTTAACTCCTTAGCTGCTAAGAATAAATGTTTCCTATGCATGTGACCTAGAGTGTAGTTGACATCATGTACAAATCGTGAATTTCATTTTGTGTGCATATGATCATGTATGCATTAAAATCTTTAAAGTAAAGAGTCTGTGAAGTGAACACAAAAGAATAGAAACTGTCCTCATGAATCCAATTAAAAGGTAGATTTGATAGGTTGACGGTGAAGGAAAGTTCAGGATTCAATGAGGGAATGGAAGGGAATGGACAAATCTAGATATGACAACTAAGATAAAATCTTCCTGTGGACAGGAAAATTACTGAAGATGAGCAGGAGTTGTTAGACAGTCGGGAATTAGGTGCAGGCAGTGGAATGAGACACAGAGGTAGAAAAGACTACCGCTAGCACAGGGACATCTGATTAAAGACCCTGAGTTGGATCTGAGCTTGAAGTTGCACTAAGGAAGACACAGTCTCTGGAACATAATGAGGAGGAAGAAGATGTGAGAAAGGTAGGTCAGGTGCTGCAGATTTTTTTCAACTTTTCATTGTATAGTATAACATATATACAAACCAAAGAAATTAAAAAAGCAATAGTTTTCAAAGCACTCTTCAAAAAATGGTTACAGAATGGATCCCAGAGATTGCCATGGGCTATCATATGATGCTTTCAGATTTTTCCTTCTAGCTGCTCCAGAATATAGGAGGCTAGAGGTAGACCGTTTTTTATCATCACAATCAACTTTTTTTTTCTTCTTTTGTTTGTGAACAATAACATATGTACAAAAAAGCCATAAATTTCAAAGCACAGGACCACAATTAGTTGTAGAACATATTTCAGACTTTGACATGGGTTAGAATTTCACTATTTTAGCTTTTTATTTCTAGCTGCCCTAAAATACTGGAGACTAAAAGAGATATCAATTTAATGATTCAACATTCATATTTGTTTGTTAAGTCCTATCTTGTATGTACAATTCCACCATCACCTTTGATGTTTCCATCCCTCTCTTAAGGGGTGTTTGGGCTATGGTAATTCTAAATTGCTCATATTGGAAGGGTCTGTCACTAATATGGGATAGGGAAATGGAACTATCTGATGTTCTGGAGAGGCTGGGTTAGGTTTCCAGACTAAGCTGGACCAGGGAAACATCTGGAGGTTGCAGGTTTCTGGAAAGTTACTCTAGTGCCTGGAACCCTTATGGAATCTTATATATTGCCCTAGGTGTTCTTTAGGATTGGCTAGAGTGGTCCTGGTTGTGGGTTGGCAGGTAATGATAGGTAGCAAGGTCTACCTGAAGCTTGTTCAAGAGCAACCTCCAGAGTAGCCTCTCGACTGTATTTGAACTCTCTCTGCCACTGATATTTTTAATTATAATTCTTTTCCCCATTTTGTCAGGATGTATTTGTTGATCCCATGGTTCCATGTCTGGATTCATCCCTGGGTGTCCTCTCTAACATCACCAGGGAGATTTTCACCCCTGGTTATCAGGATGCTGCAAACTCTGAATTTCATTCAAGGGCTAGAACTTTGTTCTAAGAAAAAAGGAAGTTGTTGAAAAATTGACCATGGGAGAAGTCGATCAAACAATGGGCAATTTTTTGTTAAAAAATGATCTAATTTACTCTCCTTGGATTTGCACAGAATTTGGATTCATACTAAGTTGGATTGGATATAAAATCTCCCAGGAAGTAAACTCTTGGGTCTTTTCTGTTAAAAGTTGATTAAAATAATGCAATACTGAACGTGTTTTTTAAAAGCAGCACATAAATACCAAACACTTTGCTAGACTTTAATGTACATATGCAAACAATGAGTAGAAATGGTTACCCCAATTGTTTTACATCAGATGATAAGAAATAAGAAAGATATGAAAAGATAGAACTGAATGAAAGAAACGCAAGTTCCCTGAAGTATCTACCTAATGAAACAAAAATATTTTGAGTACAAGTAAGTTTGTGTGCATTTGTTTGTATGTGTGTCTGTGTGGTGTGGGACATAATAGATATCTGTACATTTTACATGGCTTCTCTGTAAACTGTAACTGTTCTATTAAAACAAATGAAAAAATAATACTCTGTGAAATAAGCTAGGCATGTAAGGACAAATATATGCTTTCACTTTATGAAATATCTATAAATTGCAAATTCACAGAGATAGACAGTACATTGGTGGTTACTAGAAATTTAAGAGTGGAGAAGTGAAAGGAATGCTTGATGAGTATGGAATGTTTATAGATTTTTAATTTTAAACTTACTTAAATTTAAATTTGATATATTAATACTTCATATCGGAAAAATGCATTCGATTTTATGTTAAAATTCCTGTAAATTGAAAGTTAGAATTGAGGGAGTGGGTAGAGCTTCCATATAATTTACAAAGAGCAAACAATATGAAAGAAATTCACTTTTCCTCTTCTCATGTTACATTCACTTAAACAACTCCTCAGAGATTGGGATGACATGGGCCAATTTGTCTAATGACCTGGGAGAAATGAGCTCCCAGTACCATGCAACATTAATATCCAAATATGACCTGAAATATTTCATACTGGGAGTCTCAGTCAAGCAGGCTCACATCCAAGGGTCATTGTCTGCATTCAGAATCCTATGCCTGATCATGTCTTCCTTCCAGGCTGGAGTATGGAGTTTCAAACATCATTACTCACCTGGCCAAGAAGCATCAATGGATCCACTGTCCTTGGTCATGGATTTCTATATTTTAAAGAATTTCTAATTTCTATAGCTTTAAGATTAAATTTCTATAGCTTTAAAGTTTAAATTATATATATTCTATACAAATTCTAAGAATTCTTCTGAGTATAAATAAAAGGTATATTTGCCTGAGTTATTACGGTCATTCAGAGGGCTATATTTATGTTTCCTTTAATATGTGCAAAAATAATATATATCACATAATGGGTGTGATTTTGATCTGTACAACAAATAACACTGGGATAAGTGGGTACAAATTGTTCAATTGAACTTCTACATGGGTAATTAAAAATTATAGTAGTCTTTCTGTTTCCTTATTTATAGACATCATATGATCAGGAGTTGAGAAAATCAATAGCAAATCTCTCTGTTTACTTTATGTGCTGGATTGAATGTTGTGCCCCAGTTTTGTTACGTTTTTGTTATTGTTGTGTTTGTACACAACATATTCTGTTGTGTATAAACCCATTACAAAGAAGATCTCTTCAAAATGCTATTTCCGTTGAGGTGGGGTCCAACTAAATCAATGTGTGCTTCAATACAGATTAGTGGAATCATTTATAAGTAGAGAGAAAGTCAGATGGAGATAAAGGCAATGTGGAGAAGCCAAAAAAAGGAAGCTAACAGAAACCAAAGGGCAAATGATAAAATACTGCCGAGTACATTGTCATTTGATGGAAAAAACAGAGGAAACCAAAAGTCATCAAGAGAAACAACCAAGAGAAAGAAAACCTCCTAGCCTTCTAGGCTTCTGAGCAAATAAATTCCTAGTGTAAAGCCAACCCACTGTGAGATATTTATTATAAGAGCTAGAAAGATAAAACACTATATAAACCCAAATAACTGGTTTTCACCTGACTTCGTCTGCACTAATCATTCACAGGAAATCAGAATGTGATGACTCGTACTCAAAATAGCACTAGCATTCTAAAATTCCTCATTGCATAGCATCACCCACTCAATCTGTGCAAACAAAATCTGGAGTGAGTTTCATAAAAATTAAAAGTGAAAAATTAAAGGGCAAAGAGAAAAAGAAATTCACTCTTGTCTTGTGACTGTAACACAATTTAGGATTTAAAGTCATTACATGCCTAACTCTCTTGAGATAAAATAGACTACAATCCTTGTCACATAATTGAAAAAAAAACATGATCAAGTCTTTTTGGGATTACATTCATGAATAAGCCTGTTATCCCTATAATGATTTATATCTCAAGAAGTGAGGCAGCTTTCCCTCATCTCCAAAGTTTTGTAGAGTTTATGCAGTATTGGTACCAATTCTTTTTTAATAGTTGGTAGAATTCACATGTGAAGACTTCTGGTCCTTTACATTTCTTTCGGGGTAGATTTTGATGACTGATTCTCTTTACTGGTGATTGACTTGTTGAGATCTTCCCTTTCTTTGAAAATGTTGGTTGTTCTGCCTTTTCTAGAAATTTGCACATTTCATCCAAGTTGCCTAGTTTTTTAGGATATAGAGGCTCATAGTATCCTGTCATTATCTCATTTATTACTGTAGGGTTAGTAGTTATGTCCCACTCGTATTTGTGATTTTATTTGTTTGCATCCTCTTTTTTTTTTACTTGTCAGCCTAGATAATGCCTCATAAATTTTGTTCATTTTCTCAAAGAACCAACTTCCTGTTTTATGTATTGTATCTATTGTTTTCGTTTATCAATTTCATGTATTTCTTTCCTAATTATTGTTATTTCTTTCCTTCCATTTGCTTAGGCATGGGTTTGCTCTTCTTTCTCTGGTTGCTCCAGGTGTGTAGTTAAGTCACCAATTTTGGCTCTTTCTTTGTTTTTCATTTAGGCAATTAGGGCACTAAATTTCTCTCTCACCACCATCTTTTCAGCATTCCATAAGATTTAATATGTTGTGTCCTCATTTTCATTTAGCACAGGATATTTATATTTCTCTTGTAATTTATTCCTTGACCCACTTGTTGATTAAGAGGTTATTGTTTAGCTTCCATATAGTTGTGAATTTTCCCACCTTCCATTTGTCATTGATTTTCAGCTACATTCCATTATGACCCACCAAACTGCGTTATATAATTTTGATCTAGGATCTGCCCTATAACAGATTATTGAAGAGTGCTTTGAAAACTATTGCTTTTTTATCTCTTTTCTTTGTATATATGTCATATTATACAATAAAAAAAGTTAAAAAAATTATTGAAACTTGATTTGTGACTCAACATGTGATCTATCCTGGAGAGTGATCCATGTACACTTAGGAAAAAAGTATATAAATCTGTTCCGTGCGTGATATCTATAAATGACTGTTAAATCTAGATCATTTATTATATTATATAATTTTCTTTTTCCTTATTACTCTTCTATCTAGATGTTCTATCCATTGATGAGAGTCGTGCATTGAAATTGCCAACTCTTATTGTAGAAGAGTCTACTCAGTCCTTCAGTGTTGTCAGTGTTTACCTCACATATTTTGAGGCACTTGGGCCTGGTGAATAAATATTTATCATTGTTATGGCTTCTGATGACTGTCCCTTTTATTAATACATAGTGGCTTCTTTGTCCCTTTTAACTGTTTTACACGTGAAGGCTCGTTTTCTAATATTAGTATAGATACCTGTGCTGGTTTGAAAGGATGCATGTCCCCTAGAAAAGACATGTTTTAATCTAAATCCCATTTTGTAAAGGGAAAGAATATTCCCTATTCAATACTGTATGTTTGAATCTGTAATCAGATCATCTCCCTGGAGATGTGATTTAATCAAGAGTGGTCATAAAGCTGGATTTGGTAGAGGCATGTCTCCACCCATTTGGGTGAGTCTTGATTAGTTTCTGAAGTCCTATAAAAGAGGAAACATTTTGGAGAATGAAGGAGATTCAGAGAGAGCAGAGAATGCTGCAGCACCGTGAAGCAGAATCCACGAGCCAGCGACCTTTAGAGATGAAGAAAGAAAATTCCTCCCAGGGAGCTTCAGGAAACCACAAGCCAGAAGAACAAGCTAGCAGATGATGCCGTGTCCACCATGTGCCCTGCCAGATGAGAGAGGAACCCTGACCGTGTTCACCATGTGCCTTCTCACTTGAAAGACAAACCCTGAACTTCATCAGCCTTCTTGAACCAAGATATCTTTCCCTGGATGCCTTTGATTGGACATTTCTATAGACTTATTGTAACTGGGACATTTTCTTGGCCTTAGAACTGTAAACTAGCAACTTATTAAATCCCCCTTTTTAAAAGCCATTCCATTTCTGGTATATTGCATTCTGGCAGCTAACAAACTAGAACAATAATCCAATAGATTCTGGTTGTTGTTAACATGAAATACATTTATACACCTTTCACTTTCAATCTGTTTCTGACCTTGGGTCTTAAGTGATTCTCTTGTAGATGGCATATAGATGGATCCTATATTTTATCCATTCTTCTAGTCTATGTCTTTGGATTGGGGAGTTAACACCATTCACATTTAATGTTATTACTGCAAAGGCAGTAATATCTTCAACTATTTTTTCTTTTGAATTTTGACTGTCATATCTTAGTTTTCTCTCTTTTTGCACTATTAGTTACACTTATATTTAGCCTTCACTTCTCCACTTATCCTCGAGTCTCTCTCTCCTGGCTGATTCTATCTGTGATGCTCTGCCTTGTATTTCTTGTAGAGCAGGTCTCTTCTTCAGTAACTCTCTCAATGTCTGGTTTTATGCAAGTAATTTAAATCTCAATCATATTTGAAGTATAGTTTCGCTGGATATAGAATTTTTGGCTGGCTTTTTTTCTTTCAGTATCTTAAATATATCAAACCACTACCTCCTTGCATCCATGATTTCTGCTAAAAGATCTACATATCCTCTTATTGAGTTTCATTTTGTATGTAATGGATCACATTTCTATTGCTGCTTTAAAAATCATTCCTTCTTTTGACATTTCACAAACTCTTGAGGAATTATATTTCAGTAGATATGTTTGGATCTCTTCTTTTTAGGTATGCTGTGCTTTTGTAATTGTAAGTTTATGTCTTCCATAGGAGTTGGGAAATTTTCAAGTGATTATTTCCTCTATTATTCTTTATGTCCCATTCTTTCTTCTCTTTTCCTTCTGTGACACCCATAACACATATATCTTTGCACTTTTTGTTTTCATTCAGTACCCTGAGACCCTAGTCAAATTTATCCATTCTTTTCCCTATCTCTTGTTTTATGTATAGGATTTCAGATGGCCTGTCTTCCAGTTCATTAATCCTTTATTCTGCCTCTTCAAATCTGCTGTTGTATGAATTTATTGTGTTTTTTCATCTCTTCTATTCTGCCTTTCATTTCCACAAGATCTGCCATTTGTTTTATAAAGCTTCTGTGTTATTCTGTAGGACCCGTTTTTCTTCATATCCATCAAATCTTTTACCACTTTCTTCCTTCAACACATTGATTTTATTTAGAAGATTTGTTTGAACATTTTTATTTTGCTGTTTCTTTCCTGTATCCTTCCTGTATCTCAGTTGAGGTGTTAGTTTGTTACTTTGGCTAGGCCATGTCTTTGTGCTCCCTGGTATGAGTGGTGATGTTTTCTAGTATCTAGGCATCTGAATTCCTTCCTTAGTTTATTCTGGAGCTCATTTTCTCTTTTACCTAGGGTTTTCTTCTTGTTTGGCTCTGTTCTCTATCTCTTCTTTAGATTAAACTTCAACTTGTTCCTGCTCTCTTGTATAGCTTCTTTTTAACTGATCTGAATTTTTCAGCTCTAGTTGTTCAGTTTTTTTTTCCCTGCTATATAGGTTCACCCCAATCAGTTTCAGGATACAAGAGGAGGGTATAATAAGCATCAAGTTTCCCTGGGGGTGAGACTCAGCAAGATGCCAGTTGTTCTTGTGAAGCCTCTTGATACAGTGTTTTTCCTATTCTGCCCTGCAGGTGATGCTTTTCAGCCCATAGCTCCCCCAGTGACATAAAATGGTGTAGAACCTTTAATTTTCAGCAGACACTGTTCCTGCCATTGTCATAATTGAGATAAGGGATGATGCAGAGGGTGGCTTAAACTATTTCTGTCTTCTGTCACAATTGGTTTGAATTCTCTGAATAAGACCTGCCATTTGTGCTGGGCCCAACCACCTTTTTCTCAAAGAAGATATGACCATTAGGGATATATGTTCTTAACCTGACTAGTTACTTTGTCTCTCAGACAAATTTATGTTATGTTATGTTATGTTATGTTATGTTATGTTATGTTATGTTATGTTATGATGTTATGTTATGCTGTGTTATGGAGCAATAGCTAAGTGACACAACAGTCAATTTTAACAATTATGAAGGATTTGAGATTCCTCAATTCTGATTGAACTCTACTCAGTGTATTCCTTCACACTCTTGAAAAAATAACTAAAGAACACTAACTATTAAAATTTACTTCAGATAACTATATTTCAAAGTGACCAGAAACAAGCTTCCCTTCCAGTTAATTAGGAGATTTAGGAGGGACATGCATATTTGTAAATGCAAAACTGGTGGCCCTGAATAAAATCTCTCCCTTACTCGAAAGATACTGTGAGCTGGAATCCAAACTCTTTTATCTTCTATACATACAGAAAAGAGTTAAATGGCAAACACAAGTTGCTGGGAAAACTGCAATTTTTATTTTAACATATGCAAGCAAAAACAAGAATAAAAACTCAGATTTCTGTAAACAAAGACAAATGACTGGAACAGAGATAGATATAGAGCAAGCAAGTAACTGACAAAGTGACAGATGTATTCAGCCTCATCTGCTATTAAATTATTACTGTGTACTGTGGTTTATTATTCTCCTACTTGCCTATTAAATTAAAAATGTTTTTTGGGTAAATAGCCAACATGAGAGAGCATATCAGCCTTCCTCAAAGTGTATGAACTCTATCAAGAGGTAATATTAACACCTTTCACTGGTGTGGTACATTTGTTACAATTGATGAAAACACATTTTTATAATTGTACTATTAACTGCTATACATAATTTCACTTACAGTTCATTGTTTGTGTTGCACAGGTCCATGGATTATTTTTTAGTTTTTATTTTACTGCCATATATACTACCTAACAATTCCCCTTTAACCACTTTCAAATATATAATTCAGTGTGGTTAAATATGTATACAATGTTGTGCTGCTATGACCACCACCATTACCACATGTTTCAATCATCACAATTAAAAATTCTGTACATTTAATCATTGTCTCACTATCACCTACTCCCTCTCCTTCCCATGGCCACCTACAGTCCATGTTCTTACCTTAGTTTCTTTATGTTAATTATTTCAATCAGTTAGACCACATATTATTTCCCCTCTTGTGTCTAGATTATTTTTCTCAACATTTAAGGTTGATTTCTGCTGTCTTATGTATCAAAACTTAATTTTTTACAGTCAAATAATACTCCATTCTGCTTGTATGCCACAATTTGTTTATCCATTCATCAGCTGGTGACACTTGGGTTGCTTCCATCTTTTACCAATTATGAATGATGCCAACATGGACATTAGTATTCAAATATCAGATCGAGACTCTGCTTTCAATTCTTTTGGGTATATACCCAGTGACGGGATTGTCCAACCTATATGGTAATTCTTTGTTGAAATTTCGGAGAAACTTCCAAACTCTTTTCCACAGAGACTATACCATTTTGCATTCCCATAAGCAATGAATGAGTGTTTTTATTTCTCCACATCCTGTCCAACACTTTTATTTTTCTGTTTTTATAATAGTAGCCATTATAGTGGGTGTGAAATGGTATCTTACTGTGGTTTTAATTCACATAGCTCTAATGGCTAATGGTGTTGAGCATTTTTTCATGCGTATTCTAACCACTTGTGTAACTTCTTCATAGAGGTGTCTGTTCAAGTCTTTTGCCCATTTTCAATTTTTTTTCTCTTTTTTTGCCAAGTTGAAGGATTTCTTTATATATTCTGGCTATTACACCTTTATCAGATATGTGGTTTCCAAATATTTTCTCCCACCATATAGGTTATTGTTTTACTTTCATGATAAAATCCTTTGAGGTGAAAAAGCTTTTAATTCTGATGAAGTCCCATTCGTTTATTTTTTTCTGTTATAGCTTTGCTTTGGGTATAAAGTCTAACATACCATTACCTAACACAAGGTCCTGAAAAGTTTCCCTATGTTTTATTGTAGGAGTTTTATAAATTAACTGTTACATTAAAGTTTTGGTACATTTTGAATTGATTTTTAATATTGTATGGAGTAGAGGTCATCCTGTTTTGTTTTTTGCTTTTTGCTTTTCGTTTTTGTTTTTTTGCAAATGGAATCCAGTATTCCCAGAACTATTTGTTGAAAAAACCATTCTTTTCCAATTGAGTGGACTTTCCCACCTTGTTCAAAATATGTTGGCCATAAATGTGAAGGTTGATTTCAGAGCTCTGAGTTCCATTCCATTGGTATTGTATATGTCTGTGCTGTATCATCCTGTTCTGATTACTGTGTCTTTGTAACACATTTTGAGATTGGAAATTGTGAGTCCTCCAACTTCATTCTTCTTTTTCAAGTTGATTTTACCATACACATCTGATGATTGGCTTTTCCATTTCTGCAGAGAAGGTTGTTAAAATTTTCATTGCAATTGCTTTGAATAATCAAATTGCTTTTGGGGCATATCAATATCTAACCATATATTGTTTTCCAATCCATAAACACAGCATGTCCTCTCTTTTATTTAGACCTTATTTATTTCTTTTAGCAATGTTTAGTAGTTTTCTATGTACAAGTCCTTTCTATCCTAGGTTAGATTTCTTCATAGACATTTGAATATTTTAATCGTTATTGTGAAGGGATTTTCTTCCTGGTTTCATCTTCCAATTGTTCACCGCTTCTGAATGGAAACATTATGCTTTTTGGGTCTTGATCTTGTTTCCAGTCACTTTGCAGAATTCAATTATTAGCTCTAGGAGCCTTGCTGTGGATTTTTCAGAATTTACTGTATATAGGATCATGTCATCTGCAAATAGGGAAATTTTACTTCTCCCTTTCCAATTTGGATGACTTTATTTATTTTTTCACCTAATTGCTCTGGCAAGATCTTCTAGTACATTGTTGAAAAAAGGGGATGACAGTGGGCATCCTTATCTTATTCCTGATCTTAGAGGGAAAGCTTTCACACTTTCACCATTCAGTGAGATGTTAATGTAAACTTTTCATATATGTGCTTTGCCATGTTAAGGAAGTTTCCTTCCATTCCTATATTTAAAGTATTTTTCTAAAGAAAAGGTGCTGTATTTTGGTGAAATCCTCTTCTGCATCAATTGAGATAATCATAAGATTTTTTTTCTTCATGCTGTTTAACGCGGTATATTTCATTATTTGATTTTCTTATGTTGAAACACACTTGCATGACAGGTATAGATCCCACTTGATCATGATGTATAATTTTTATTGTCTTGTTGCTTTCAGTTTGCCAGTATTTTGTTGAAGTTGTTTATATCTATATTCATAAGACATATTGGTCTGTAGTTAATTTTCCTTGTGGCATCTTATCTGGCTTTGATAGGAAGCTGATGTTGGCCTCATAGAATAAGTTAGGGATTGTTTCCTAATCTTGAATTTGAGCAAAGTTGGAGTGAGATTGGAGATTTTTAAAAATCATTATAAATGCAGTTTTTAATACAGAGTAAACCCTCACATATTTGAGAAAAATTGCTTTATAAGTAAAAGATTTTTCACGTTCGTGTCATTGAATAACTTCTCTAGAAGAAAATATTATTTGTAGTTCCCCTGAAGTCTCTCATGCTAAAGGTTTCCTGTCTGTATGTGGCAGTTTCAGACCTTATTCCCACTCCACCAAGGCTGGAGCTCAGATGCAAACTCCTCAAGGTATACACATAGGGTTCCTCAAAGTGTACTACAATCATGTGGTTTAAGGATAAATTTTAACTAAAGGCCTTGACACAGTGATTTCATTGGTGTTCATTGTAAGGGTTCTTTCATTTGTCTAAAGTTAGAGCTGTAACTGAAGTCACTTCCATTGTCATAAAATTTTAATGTTGGTTGTCTCATGTCATCTAGAGTCAAAATGGTGTCAGAATGCACTCCCACACACATGACATACATATAGTTTCTCTCTGGTGTCATCTGATATTAGAACAATTACTGAAGTGTTTCCCATGTACCTAGCATTCATATTGTTTCCTTATACTTTCATCTAGGAGTTTTATGGAACTCGTTCTTATATTTAGGTATTTGATCCACTTTGAGTTAAGTTTTTATATAGGGAAACATATAAGGGAAGTGTCCTCTTTCTTTCTTTTTGGCTATTGATATCCAGTTCTCCCATGACCATTCACTGAAAATACTATTTTTCCCAGTTCAGTGGATTTGTGCTCTTTGTTGGAGATCAGTTTACCATAGATTTGGTGGCCTATTTCTGTGCTCTTGATTTGATTCCATCCATCAGTACTTCTGTCTTTGTGCCAGTACCATGCTGTTTTGACCATTGTGGCTTTGTAATAAGCTTTGGCATCAGGATGTGTATTCCTCCCACTTCACTCATCTTCTTTAGTATATTATTAGCTATTGGAATTCTCTTTCCCTTCCAAAGAATTTGGTAACTAGCTTTTCCCAGTCTTCAAAGTAGGTTGTTGGAATGTTGATTGGTACTGTGTTGAATCTGTAGCTCTAGTTTGGTAGATTTGACATATTACCTACATTTAATTTTCCTAGCCATGAGCAAAGAATGTCTTTCCACCTATTTAGATCTTCTTTGATTTCTTTTAGCTATGTTATGTAGATTTCTGCATACAGGAAACTATACATCTCTAGTTAGGTTCATTCCTAGATACTAGAGTCTTTTAGTTACTATTTTGAATGGATTTTTTTCATTAATTGACTCCTCAGTTAGGTCATTGCTTATGTACAAAAACATTACTGATTTTTGCAAATTGATCTTATTTCCCACCATCTTACTGAGTTTATTAGCTCAAGTAACTTTGTCATAGATTTCTCAGGATTTTCCAAGTAGAGTATCATGCCGTCTGCAAATAATGAAAGTTTATTTCTTCATGTTCTATTTGGATACCTTTTATTTCATTGTACTAGACCTTGTAGCACAATGTTAAATAATAGCAATGACACTATTCTTGATATTAGGTGGAAGGCTTTCAGTCTCTCATCATTGAGTACAACATGGGCTACGGGGTTTTTTATATATGCCCTTTATTATATTGAGGAATTTACCTTCGATTCCTACATTTTGAAGTGATTTTATCAGGAAAGAATGTTGAATTTTGTTGAATGTTTTTTCAGCATCATTGAGATGATCATGTGATTTTTCCTTTTCAATTTCGTAATGTGCTGTGTTGAATTGTTTTAATTTCTTCATTGAACTACGCCTGCATTCCCAGTATAAACCCCACTTGAAAGTGCTGCATAATTCTTTTTTTGCATTTGCAGGCACTGGGAATAAAACACAGTCTATTCTCTAGCATGGTAGGTGAGAACTCTACTTGCTGAACCACTGTGGCCCGCCCTCATAATTCTTTTAATTTTTCATTAGATTAGATTTGCTACTATTCTGTTGAGAATTTTGGCATCTCTATTCAATAGGGACATTGGCCTGTAGTTTTCCTTCTTAAAGCATCTTTACCCGGTTTTGGTATTAGACAGATGTTAACTTCATAAAATGAGTTAGGTAGTATTCCCTTTTCCTCAATTTTTTGGAAAAGTTTGAGTAGTATTTGTGTTGGTTGTCTTGGGAATGTTTGATAAAATACTTTGGTGCAGCCATCTGACTGTGGGCTCTAATTTGCAGGAACATTTTGATGACTGATTGAAATCTCTTTACTTGTGATTCATTTATTGAGAGCTTTCTTTTCTTCTTGAGTCAGTGTAGCTTGTTCATGTGTTTCTAGGAATTTGTCAATTTCATATAAATTGTCTAATTTGTTGCTGTACAGTTGTTCATAATATCCACTTATGACGTTTTTTAGTTTCTTCAAGATCTATGGTAACAACCGATCCCTCCTTCTTGATTTGTTTATTTGCTTCTTTGTCAGCCCTGCTGGGGCTTCACTGATTTCATTCATTTTCTCAAAGAACCAACTTATGGTTTTATTGAATCTCTCTATTGTTCTTTTTTCTCCAATTCATATAATTCTGCTTTACTCTTTATTATCACAAAAGTGGGATCAAGGCAAAGAGTGTATTACTCTTGGTTTCATATCCAAGGAACACAGCTCTCCACTTTGATGAAAAAAGAATAGAATGTTCTCAAGAACACAAAAGTGATTGTATCCTCACACGTTCTGTTCTGTAAAAAACAGTAACAGAGAGTGTATCTTCCTCCCAGGTCAGGGCTTAGAGTTCCAAGGGACTAACGGAGTTGGTTTCCTCACTTGTGGATTTAGTAAAGCTTTATTTCAAATGATCGAACAGTGCTAGATGGTTGAACATAACAAGTCAGAAGAGTCCATGAGTTGATTAGGGATGAAACCTGGATTTACCTGTTGCAAACTCGTCTCTTAGTAACAGTTAGAAGGAACAATATCTATTCTATCCTGCTCACTATTCCAATGAAAAATGATGGTCCAAGGAATGAAGTAAAAAAGAAATGTGATAATGAGGTATAGAGTGAAATTTGAAAAGGAGCAGCTATAAGATAGTTGAAAACACCACACTCCTGATTTATCATGTGCAGTCTTGTGATATTTTAAGGACGAGGCTTTGAAAGATCACTTTTTCCAACTCAACTCTAAGCAACTGAATGAATTTCTTGAAGAGTAAAATTAGATTTAAAGTACATGTTTAATAAGATGCGGCAGAAATTCTAAGTCTAGAATGTGTAGATTATCTCCTCAATGTAAGTATTCCCTACCTGTTCCCTCATCTCAAGCTCCCATGACTAGTGTAGATGAAATATTCTTTTTCTTCCTAGATACTTCAGCAACTTCAGGAAGCTTTCATCTGACACATTGATATCCAGTGTTAGATGCTTCTTGGTTCACTGTTGCCATTACATCATCATCATATTTGTATTGCTTTTTAGTATTGACATGTTCTTAAATATATTCATTAGTTTTCCATTTTCATATTGGTTGCTGGTTGTATTGGATCCTTCTAAGAGAGATAATATTTCAAATGCAATAAGACAATGCAGAATTAAGAATTTGAAAAACAATGGAGTTTCGAGGTATTATGACAATTCTTCTGGAATGAATTGACTCTTCCTAAATGTGAAGATTGAGAAGAAATGGAGCTTGAGCAGAGATCAGAATTTCTGCATACTGCATGGTGACCAGCAGAGAGGGCTTGAAGTGATGTCGCCATGCCTTTGGCAATGTTCCTCTCAGCTGAACACAATTTTTGTGACCATTAGTTCCTTACTGATGGAGAAAATACATTGCTTTCTCTTCATTATGTTCTCCTATGAAATTTAAGAGATTTTATAATTTATTAAAGGATTACTTTGTGTGTAGGAGTCATGAAAGGATTAAATATAATAAATTGTGCTATTATCATAAAGTGTGTGTGGAATATAAACATTTTGATCGCCATGAAGCTCTTTTATGGGTGACACAAGTTACATACTTTTAAAATACATCATCATCAGTGAATTCAGTTAGAGAAGGAATTCAGATGCAGTTAAAGAGGGCCCAAACAAAACAGTGACTTACAGTAATTAAGGCTTTATTAATCTTCCTAACAACAGGTGAAAGAACATTGGGGTAAGAAAACAGCTTAATGGAATTGCTAGGGACACAGAGTTCATTAATTATTCTCAGGATGTGCTTTTCATCCTCAAATTCAAAGAATAGGTTGCATCTATATAATTCAGTCTATATCTGAGTTAGGAAGACTGGGAAAATACTCAGGGCTATGAACAAAAGGAGTACCCAATGGTCCTTTGTGAAAGACCTTTTATTGAATACATATTATGTATACATATAAATATATAAATATAAGGTCATAATCTCAATGAATTCTCAGAAACCGAACATAGTTCATGTGACCAGTACCCATTCCTAGACATAGAACATGACCAACCCCTGAAGCTTCCTCTGTGCCTGAAAACAATGACCATCCCTTCCCCAGGGTCATGAGTATACACAATTCTAACAGTATAGACTTTTTTGCCTTCTATTTTGTTGTGATTCTATCTGTCAACTATCTATCCAATAATTTCCGACCTTAATCATTTGGTACATGCAATTCACTCTTATCAAATATATTCACAATTTCACTTTGTATAAATGGAACCGTATTATGTATATTCTTTGGTTTCTTGCTTCTTTTACTCAACATTATTTTATGAGACTTTCTTTTCAATTAGGAAAATGCATATTTCCTTAGAATATCTACCTAAGGCTTTGATTTACAACTCTTTGGGCAAAATTGTGTCGCATGTATGGTAGGCTAAACAATAGTTGTGTTGTTTTAGCACTAACTTCTGGCAATTTCTCATAGGAACAACAGGAAACAGATACACATTTCCAGTCTTAGAACTGGGTTTGTCTATGTATTTCCCCACAAGCAAAATCAAATTTCTGGAAAACCATAAGACGTTCATTGGATCTGGAGCTGAAGAAGTGCAGTTTTTGATGGGCTCAAACCCTCAGACACAGAAATTATGATTCTTTGAAATTTCATCGAACTTCAACACATCATACATATATGATGTCAACTATGTTGAAGTAAAAGTTTAAATTATACATGCTATCACTAATGGAGAGCGTGATTTTTGATGATTTACATCAACTCATGAAATAAATTGATCTCCAAGTGCAAAATATATTATGCATTGAGATACAGGACTGGGTTCCATGTACTGTATTATTAAAGGAAAATAAATAAGAGACTCTTTCCACTTCTATAACCAAAATATATGTCCTTTCTCTAAAATTTGCCATAGACATTTAAGGTTTCATAGTGCACAATCTATTTGCTGACACTTTATCCAACTTTTATAGCTTTAATGTTCAAAACTCCTCATTTTGAAAGGATGACTTACTTAAGAGCTTGAAATCCAGCCCAATGATTCCTCTAAGAATTAAGTGTTGTGAACCCTGGACATATGTGCATGCACATTCAAAATATGTTGCTCACCCCGAATGGAACCTAAAAAGCAGTCACTATTTAATACACTTCTCTTAAATCAAATGGAATAACAGTGTGAACATAAATGCTATCCTCAAATATATGAAAGAATCGTTAAAATAAACAGCAGTTTATTTTTCCAGTTGTCCTTAACATAAGAATCCTTAGAATAAACAGCAGTTTATTTTTCCAGTTGTCTGCAATTCTGCTCACATTGATTATTTTCATGATATGCATTTAACCATTGAATTAGGATATCTTAGTTTATATGTATTATTACTGCAACCAAGTCTCTGATGGGGAAATGTGATCCCTGCAATGCTACCCATTGCAGTACAGTCACCTCTTTATCACCTCTGAGACTCTCCTTCAGGGGTGATTAGGTGGTGACAGGTTGGTCTAGGGTGCACTTCACTGAGGTGATGTCTTTTCCTCCACATTTCTCTCATCCTACAGCAGGGTAGCCTGGAGATATTCATAAAGCTGAGGTAGATGTCCAAGGAGAACTGCAGAAACACGCTGAAACTTCTTGATGCACACCCTCACTTCCACCTTATTCTCTTTGCCAAAGTAAATGGAAAACGTTCAGTCCAGTCAGGAATCAAAGATAGATCAATAGACTCCACCTCTCAATAGAGGGAACTGCATAGTCTCATTGAAAACACATGTATTTAGACTGAAATGGAAAAATAGGGCCAACTCTGTAAACACTCTGCCCCAAGAAATCGTTGCAATACAATTCAAAAAAATTTATTGTGATTTTTCACAACCCAAGCCTTGAATAATTCCACCTTTCACTTTGCCCTCAGAGGCATTGTAAAATTACTGGAGAAGCGAACGAGAGTCATACTATATATTTAAAGTAGCCATAGAATTTCTACTCCTGACCTTGGTGGCTTCCTCAAATATAAATATTCCCTCCTATTCCTTGCTTCCCAGTCAGCATTCTTATGTGAAACAAACCTTTTTTCTTCCCAAGGTCTTCTGAAGAGCAGGGAGAGCTTGACTGACTTGATGACCCAGGATTTCCTGCAGTAACTCCAGAAACACAAAGAGGGGCACATGATGGACAAGACACCCAAGTGGAAAATTCTCCAATGGTTCATCCTAGAAGATCCTCTTGCTTCAAACCTGTTAATTCTCTCAGCCACATGCTGCACCCACCTGCCACACTTGATCTTAATTTCTAGGTATTTTTTACATCAATAGCTAGGGCTTTCCTTTTCTAGACCTGACTTTGTCTGACTTCCCATCTGTCATGGTCAACTTCATGTGTCAACTTGGTCAAGTAGTGGTACCTGTTTGTCTGGTTGGGCAAGTGCTGGTTTGTCTGTTGCAATGAGGACATTTCATAGAATTAAATCATGATCATATCAGCTGCATCCACAGCTAATTCCATTTGTAATCAGCCAAGGGCAGTGTTTTCTGCAATGAGTGCTGCTCAATCTAATCACTGGAAGCCTTTTAAGGAGGATTCAGAAGAGGTAGGCACTCTTCCTGCTTCAGAAGGCTAGCCTCTCCTGTGGAGAGACCCTCCATCAGAATCATCAGCTTCACAGCCTGCCCTTCAGATTTTGGATGCTGTGTTCCCATGGTGACGTGAGATACTGTTATAAATTTTATATTTGCAAGTGTTCCCTGTTCATTCTGTTTCTCTAGAGATCCCTAACTAATACATCTTGGCACCAGAAGTGGCAAGCTATGATAGGTAGCAATGTCTAACTGAAGCTTGCATAAAAGTGAACTCCAGAGTAGCCTCTCAACTCTATTTGAACTCTCTCAGCCACTGATACATTATTTGTTAAATTCTTTTCCCCCTTTTGATTAGGATGGAATTGTTGATCCCATGGTTCCAGGGCCAGACTCATCCCTGAGAGTCATTTCCCAAGTCACCAGAGAGACTTTCACCTCTGGATGTCATGCCTCATGTAGGGGAGAGGGCAATGATTTCACTTAAAGGTTTAGAGGGAATGAAGCCACACCAGAACAACAACAGAGGTCCACGGGAAATAACTCTTAGGCATACTTATAAGTGGGCAAAGATTCTCTATGTAAGGGAATCTCTTAAAACACTTGTAATAGGAGGCAGTTTCCTAGACCATAAACCCAAAGTGAGAGTATTCAAAAAGAAATAGATATGCAGAAACTCCTCAAAAGTAAACACTTTTGTGCATCAAAAAGAAATTTGTCAGGAAAGTAAAAAGGCAGTCAATGCAATGAGAGACAATGTTTGGAAACTACATACCAGAAAAGGGTTTAGTATCCAGAATATATAAAGAGGTTCCTCAACTAACAACATAAAGACAAACAACCAATAAAAAAGTGGACAAAAGGCATGAACACACACTTTTCAGAAGAAGAAACACAAATAGCAAAATGTTCATGAAAAGATGCTCAACTAAACTGGCTATTAAGAAAATGCAAATCAAAGCTGCAAGGAAATATCATCTGATATCCACTAGAGTAGGCATTATCAAAAACCAGAAAACCACAAGTTCTGGAGAGCATGTGGGGAAAGAGGCACACTTATCCACTGTTGGTGGGAATGTAAAATGGTACAAATGCTATGGAAGACAGTTTGTTGGTTCATCAGGAAGCAAAATATACAATTGCTACATGATCCAGCAACCCCATTACTAGATATATATTCAGAAGAACTGAAAGCAAGGATACAAATGGGCATTTGTACACCAATATTTATAGCGGCATTATTTACAATTGCTAAGAGATGAAAACAGTCTAAATTTCCATCAGTGGATAAGGTGACCCATTCTGTGGATATCAGTCATCCTCTTTCCCCAGCAACTCCTATCCTTGCCCAATGGGCTCATGAACAAAGTGGGCATGACGGGAGGGATGGAAGTTATGCATGAGTTCAGCAACATGGACTTCCACTCACCAAAGCTGACTTGACTACAGCCACTGCTGACTGCCCAATCTGTCAGCAGCAGAGACCCACACTCAGCCTCCAATGTGGCACCATTCTCCGAGGTGACCAGTCATCTACATAGTGGCAGGTTGTTTACATTGGGCGACTCCCTTCATAGAAAGGGCAGCAATTTGTTCTAACTGGAATAGACACATACTCTGGATATGGGTTTGCTTTCCATGAATGCAACGATTCTGCCAAAACTACCATCAGTGGGCTTACAGAATGCCTTACCCATCGTCATGGTATTCCACATAGCATTGCTTCTGTGATTGCTTCTGAACATACTTTACAGCAAATGAAGTGCAGGAATGGGCATATGCTTATGAAATTCTTTCGATTTTCCATGTTTCCCATCATCCAGAAGCAGCTGGATTGATAGAACGGCCGAATGGACTTTTGAAAACTCAATTACGGTGCCAACTAGGTGGCAATGCCTTGAAAAGCTGGGGTAATGTTCTCAAGGAAGCTGTATATGCTCTGAATCAGCATCTGCTATATGATGCTGTTTCTCCCATAGCCAGGATCCATGGGTCCAGGAACCAAGGGGTGGAAATGAGAGTGGCACCACTCACTATTACCCTTAGTGATCCACTAGGAAAACTTTTCCTTCATGTCCCTGTGACCCTGAGCTCTGCTGGTCTACAGGTTTTAGTTCCAAAAGGGGGCGTACTCTCCCCGGATAAACAAAAATGATTCTATTGAACTGGAATCTAAGACTGCCACCTGGTCACTTTGGGCTACTCATGCCCCAGATCAACAAGCCAAGAGGGGATTGCGTTATTGTTTAGGATAATTATCCCTGACTATCAGAGGAACATAGGACTGAAACTACACAATGGAGATAAAGAAGAGTTTTCTTGGAATATAGGAGATCCCCTAGGGTGTCTTTTAGTACTACCATGCCCCGTGATTAAAATTAATGGACAACTGCAACAACCCAATCCAGGCAAGACTACCAATGGGTCTGAAACTTCAGGAATGAAGGTTTGGGTCACCCCACGAGGCAAAAATCCACGGCCAGCTGAAGTGCTTGCTGAGGGTATAGGGACCATGGAATGGGTAGTGCAAGAAGGTAGTGATAAATATGAACTCTGACCACGTGATTAGTCACAGAAACAAGGACTATGATGCTGTTTTATTCTTGTTATACTATTTAAATTGTAAGATATAAAGTTTAAGAATGAATACTACCCAAGGACTTGCACCCTATTCTGGAGAGAGCAAATTGTTTCCAGTTATATGCAGGACAGATGAGTATTGTTAAGTGAAAGAAAAAATGTGTGTTTCAAAGTTTTTTATTTAAAAATTAGGTACAGTTAAAGGTGATGTGTATAGCTGTCAAGTTGACAAGGGGTGGACTGTCATGGTCAGGTTCATGCATCAACTTGGCCAAGTGGTTGTTCCTGTTTGGTTGGGCAAGTGCTGGCTTGTCTGTTGCAATGAGGACATTTCATAAATTAAATCATGATCACATCAGCTGCATCCACAGCTGATTCTATTTGTAATCAGCCAAGGGGAGTGTCTTCTGCATGAGTGCTACTCATTCTACTCACTGGAAGCCTTTTAGAAGGATTCAGAAGAGACAGGCTCTCTTCCTGCTTCAGTTGGTGAGCCTTTCCTTCCTGCGGAGTTCATCCAGGCCCTCCAGCAGAATTGTCAGTTTCACAGCATGCCCTACGGATTTTGCACTCTGCATCCTTGTGGTCATGTGAGACACATTTATAAATTTTATATTTGTGTTTCCTGTTGATTCTGATTCTCTAGAAAAACCTAAGTAATACACCAGCCTCACACTTATGTCATTTACTATGTTTTATTATTTCCCAAAAGGTAGATCCAACCGAATTTTCTAGTAACTGATGAATGAATAAAGAAAATGCGGTATAGACATTCCATGTTATGTTACTGACTCACACAAAAGAATGACGTTTTGATTTATGCTCCAACGTGGGGGAAACTTAAGATATCAAGTTGAGTGAAATGAGCCAGATAAACACAAAAAGACAAATATTGTGTGATCTATGGCATCTATGAAAAATATATAATAAGCAAATTCATAGAGAAACACAGTAGATTATAGGATAGCAGTGGTCAGACATAAGGGAAATGAAAAGATATGGCTTACTGGCTATAGAAGTTCTGTTTGAAAGGGTGACAAATTTTAAATAAAGAATGGTAGTGATGGTAGCCAAATGGAGTGAATGAAATTATGAACAATGAATCATATTTTTGAAAGTCATAAAAGCATAAAATATTGAGTTTTACTTTTGTTATTACAATTAAAAAGTAATTTGTTTTTCAATATAAAAATTTTTTATCATTATGTCCTATTTAAAGGAATGTAAATAATAATGTATCCATTAACTAAATAAATTGAGCATAATCCATCAATATGGGGGTGAGATTAAATGAGACATTCCATAGAAATTAGGTAGACCCATGACATGGCGCATTGAAAAAATCTAAATACATTTCTTACAATTAATAAACATTTTATAAATGATGTACTACATAGCAGGTCCTAATTTATGATACAAGCGTTACATTCCTAAGTGTTTGGCAGAGAATCATGAAGCAAAAGAATGTAGCATCCATGCTTTTACATCAAATGAATACAGCTCTCCATTTGGATGAAACAGAAAATAGGAAATTTCTGGAAGCAGCAAGGACTGTGTCCTCACCCAGAGTCAGCGCTTTGGCCATTCAAATGGACCTAGTTGAGAGAAGTTCCCCAGTCCTCGACATTGGAGGAACTTTATGTCAAGTAGTGATAGTCTTCTACATGGTAAGATATAGGGAAGGGAGATGAGTTCATGGAGGACAAATAACAATACTGAATAAATCTGCCTCAAATCTTCGTATATTGGAAATGACACCAGGGAGAAAAAGAAATGTTCTATTCACACTATATTCCCAAAGGGGTAAGATGGATTGGCTGTTGGAGTAACAAGAGGCAACCATGCTTAAAACACAGCTATAAGGAAGCTGTACATGTCTCTTCTGGGGCTGTCCCGCAGCTTTTGCAACTACAAGCTAAATGTGACATGGTTGTTTCTCTGGGGTGACCGATGCCTAACCCCTTCCTGATGTCTTGTCTGGGGAACAGAGCTTCAGTCTCCTTCATCAGGCACTCAGGGAAGAATTGAATGTTCCATCTTGAGACCTTCCTCTCGCAGACACCAGCGAGGTTTGTCAGAGAGCCAAGTAGATCCTGAAGGAAGTTCCATGTTGAATGGAAGCTGAGAGCTTTTTTCTGCAGTCTTCGGAGTGTTAATTGAGTCTTATCCAGGACTAGAGATCTCCTTGTTTGCTTTCCTGTATGCTAACTAATTAATACATTTAGTAGTCATTACATTTTTAAAAAGGAAGTTTCCCTTGAATTCAGCAATGGGGGTTCAGTGATAACAATTAAGTAATAGGAATGGAAGCCCAACTAGAATAATAAATGTGACAGCTAAAGTGAATCTAGAAAAACAGGCGAACTGTCTGAGTAGCTTGCAGTCAAGGCAAGCAGGGAAAATAGGGGGAGAGGCTATGGAGGTATGTGCTGTGAAGGGAGGGCATTTCCTTTTTATTTTCAAGACAGAATACATTTGAGAAATGTGTGTATTTATGGGAAAGTCCCAGTTCAATGCAGGTAGACATGTTGAAAAATCAGTACATGCCACAAACTTTATCACATTGGTCTTTCATATGAAATATGAAAAATTTTAATTTTGGAAAAGGATATGATAAGACCACACTTGACAATCATTCCTTCTGGTGAGGTTAAATATATGTTGCTTTCTTATCCATTCACTTTCTCCTTTGGAAATTGTTCAGATTTTTACTTCTCAATGCTTAGCTCTGACTGTTTTATTCTCCTGTTAAATTCTATTCTTTCAAAAAACAATAACTGCAGGTTTTCCTGTAACTGAGATAGAATGTTTGAACAATAATAAACTTCATGTGGTTCAATCTATCAGTGTTATATGTTGTGTTTCTCCCATTTCTTTTCTAAGTAAGAAGTTATCTCATCTGCATTAATATATCATTTTTATGCACATTTCATCTTGTTTTCACATCCCTGTTTCCCTTGTGCTATTTTTCTAATTTTGGTTAGATCTGTTTCTGAAACTTGCATCACCCTCTATCACTATTTAGAAGAATACGTCTTTCCAAATCTGCTAATTTTCACATTCATCCTATTCACAAATATGTGTGAATTCATATATCTTTCTGTGGGATGAAATCAGAATTCCTATTGCTGCTTCTCCATGCATTTTAATATAAAATGTTTTTAAATGTTTTTGAAACCATTTAAAAAACAATTTTCTCCATGCATTTTAGAAAACTGTGTTTGTATATTATTTTGTTTCCAAAACCTTTTCGATTTCATTGTTAATCAATAGCAATATTATTAAATTACTGCTACTTTACACCTTGTCTTTCTGAATGTAGATTTAATGATTCCATTCAATTTTGTCGGATGCACTTTTCCAACAAAGGTTATGACTATATGCATCCTGGTTTCATTCATGCTGCCAGTTTTTTATTTCATACTTTCTTTAAATTTATGGTGGGAAAATGCATAATTTTTCACATGCCTTCCCAAAAGCACAAAAGAGATAAAAGGATGCATTATTCCTGATCATTTGTATCAGACAATTTGCTGGAGAATTTAAAGTACAATTACAACTGTGCATATCACATGAAGTCTTCCGGGAAATGTTACATGAAACAAGACAGATCAGCGTAACAGCCTGACTCCATTTTTCTGTCTATCCTCACTACTCCATTCAGCTCTACGCTTAAAAGACCTTTTACCTGTTGGCAGGTATTTTTTTCTTTTAATTAGTTTTAAAAAAAACTATTCTAGTTGTTAGTGCAGTAGCTTCTGAGAATTTGACCATTTCTCAGAGTCAGAAGTTCACCTAACCTTGTGATCTGTGACACACATGCTCACACACGTACTCAAAGTGAGCAAAGATACCATGAGGCTATTCTGAGTGCACCTGACTGTGTATGAAGCACTCTGACATTTCCTATAGTGTTTGTTTACTCTACACTATTACAACATATACTATTGAACCATTTATGGGATTTAAACTCAGAATAAACTAGAGGTATGTTCCACATATATTTTTGGAATCATCTGCTTCCTCACTTTCTATCATCATTGGCATCTCTGAGAAATTACGTCCTTTCATTCATTCTTGTAATATATATTTATTTAGCTTTTTCTATAGCTGGTCATGAACTCATGAGGTCTGGGTAGAAAAGTATGTAGACTATTGCAATATCCCTAAGGGCTGACCTCTTCAAGAGAGAAAATGCATGGCATTTAATAAAAACAGCACATGTATTCCTACCATCCAAATTAAGTGCACACAAGAAGTCACGGTCTCCTCTGGAGGACGTGGGCATTAGATTGTAAAGGAGATGACCCCAGCTCACCGGAATGTGTGTAGGATATTCTATTAAGACAGGAAAGATAAACTGTAAGGACAACTATTAGAAAGATTCTAGGAAGAGGGAAGCGAAAACATGAAGTCACTTTATATGGAAACTGTGTAGTTCTGGCAAAGTGGCAAGTCATGCTCAATGTCTTAGAGATCAGAAGGGTGAAGGCAGGTGGTTGTGAGAGGGGACGATGGCAGGTCGGCCTTAAGCATTCAGCTTGTGCATGAAGTTATGGAAGGTTGCATCACTGTCCAGCAGGAAGTCACGAGGGGCTGCATGTCATGGAATGTGATCATCATTTTATAATATGGAAGATACCTGGTTCTATATGAATATCAACTCATTCTGCAATCGCAGGGAAAGTGGTGAGGAAATGAAATAGAACCACGGGATTGGGGACACGAAGTGTGGAAAGAATGAGACATTTGAGAAGGAGAAGAAACTTCAGCCCCATTTCATTACCGGTGATAACATTCTTATCAGGGTGGAATTACACGAAGCTATTTACTTACAATGGTCATGGCTCAATCTCCTTAGGATGATGGATACCATGCTCCTAGTATGTTGGTGAAATATTTAGAATATTTCACTTCTCATCAATGTTTATCAGAAAACACTTGGTGTATCCAAGATTCAATTTATTTTCTTCAAAAATTTTACATTTAAAGTCTTCTCCTCCATCACAGAAAAATTGCAAACATGTATTGTACTTATTATATTTCCTTTTGTGAGATACTCTTTTATTCCCTGTGATCATTTCACTTTTGGGGTATTCAATCTGCTTGATATTTTGGCTTTGTGAAAACATATCACTACTCTTTTTTGGATAAATTATTTTTGCTCTTTTATTAGTATTTCTGGGCATCAAGGGGTTATATCCTCGTCGGAATGCCACCAGAACCCAGGCAGGATTCATTCAAAACAGTCTCTCAGGGAAGACCTGAGATTATACTTAATTCCTGAATCCACTTCGTCTTCCTCTCTCTCTGCTTTTAGAGCAGATATTATTTTCTTTAAACAGAAGAGAAAAATGACCAGATGAAAATTAAACTGCTTGTTTACTTGTCCCTGTGGGATTTGCTGGATTCAATTTCGTGTTTCCATTTCTAAGTATTTTCAGAATACGATTCTGATTTTGTGTGTTCTCATAGTATTCACTCCAGACCTATTCCCTGTGGATGGCGGTGAGAAGTGGAATCTGGGAGTGCTGTGTCTGTATGTGTGTGTGTGTGTGAGAGAGAGAGAGAGTGTGTGTGTGTGTGAGTGTGTGTGTGTGTGTGCATGTGTCTGTATATGTCCATTTCTTTTGTTGGAAGAGTCTACAACATATGGGCATCTAAGTTCATGAATTCTAATAGTTGTAGCATATAATACAGAGTCCAAAGGCAAACCTATATATGGAAATAAGCGTGTACCATTACATTCCAGGGATATAACCTCAACCAAACTTATAAAGTGCAAGATTTACATGTGGAGAAGGAAATCTCTGTGTTTTGAAGTTGCAGCAGTGAGGCTACCTTGTTCTTCAACCTTCTCTGACACCATCTCTCATCACTCTACCTCATACCATTTCCCAACCAAACTGTCTGCCTTGTTGACCTTGTACCTCCTAAACACTGTCTTTCCTTAGGTCTTTTGCTCTGGACATGCCATGTGAAGAGCACGCACTTCCCCAGATATCCTACTGAGTCACGCCTTCTCTTCTAAGAGGTCTCTGTTCAGATATCAGCTGATGTTGTGGTTTTGCCTGAGCATATTAAGGTAAGTAGCCTGACATGGTCACTCTTTCCTTTTTTTTTTTACCTACTCTCTTATATTTGAAGCACTTGTAATAATATAAAATTTTATGAGTATGTGTTTATTAGCATACATTATTTCTCCACGAGCAAACTGTAGGCAATTTTATTTTCACACACTATATTGTTTGCTAGACAGTGACTGGGGTAAAGTCAGAACTCACTATGCATTCCTACAAGGAAAGAAAGGATTTCTCTTGAACACCTTAGAATTCATAAGGCTATGGAGAATTATCTGAAAATGTGACAGGAATTCCTAGTCAGAGATTGTTCAGAGGATACCATGAAAGGGGATGACATTAACAAGCAAAACCTAGGAATTAAATTCTTGTGTGCAAACTGTAAAATGTGGATAAACTAGAAATCCTGATTGCTTGAAAATTAGTCATATTCTTTCTCTGTATCTAAAGAGTTACACAAATGGAACAAGGTAATGAAAGAAGAATTCTAGAATTTCATCTTCTGGGATTTTCACAGGAACCAAAATCGCAGTCTTTCCTCTTTGGGCACTTCCTGTCCATGTACCTGGTCACCGTCTTCAGGAACCTGCTCATTGTCCTGGCCACCATCACCGACTCCCACCCCCACACACCCATGCACTTATTCCTCTCTAATCTGTCCTTTTATGACATATATTTATCCTCCACCACCGTCCCAAAGATGCTGCTGAACATCCAGACACACAGCAAAGTCATAACGTATGCAGGCGGCCTCACCCAGATGTCCTTCTTCTTAGTCTTTGAAGGGATGGATGACTTCCTCCTGGCCTTGATGGCTTATGACCACTTCGTTTCCAACTGTCACCCCCTGCACTACACAGTCACCATGAACCCTCGGCTCTGTGTCCTGCTACTTCTGGCATCCTGGGTCATTAGTGCCCTGCATCCTTGTTACAAGCTCCATGGTGTACCGGCTCTTTTTCTGTACACACTTGGAAATCTCACATTTTTTCTCTGAACTTAATCAGATGGTCCAACTCACCTGTTCTGACCCCCTCATCAATGACATAGTGGTGTATTTAGCAGCTGGGTTGCTGGGTGGAGGACCATACATTGGCATCGTTTTCTCCTATTCTATGATTGCTTCCTCCATATGTGCAATCTTATCAGCTATGGGGAAATATAAAGCATTCTCCACCTGTGCATCCTACCTCATGGTGATCTCCTTATTTCATTGTACAGGTGTTGGTGTGTACATGAGTTCTTTTTCCATGCGTAGTCTACATACAAGTGCACAAGCCTCAGTGATGTACACGGTGGTCACACCCATGCTCAACCCCTTCATCTACAGTCTGAGGAACAAAGAAATAAAGGGGGCTCTGAAAAGACTCCTTGGTCAAAAACTATAAAATGTTCATTGCATCTGGGATTGGAGAAGTTCAGCGATTATATGGCTCAAACCCTCAGACACATAAATTAGGATTCTTTGAAATTTTATGGAACTTAAATAAATCATTAAATACGTTAAAGTAAAACTTTAATGAATGCATGTTATTATGAAAAGAGAGAATTCTTTCTTGATGGTTTCCATCAACTCAAGAAGTACTAAATCTTGACTTCCATGTGTAATATAAGAATTGGGTTGCAGGTCTGGGTTGCATATTCTGTATTATTAATGACAAATGCAGGTCTTTTCATTCCTCTAACCAAAATATCTGCCCTTTCTCTAAATGTTATAAATATTGAAGATTTCATTAGTACACAATCTATTTGATGACATTTTCATCCATCTTTGTAGTTTCAGTGTTCAAAATAACGCATGTGGAAAGGATGGTATAGGAAATTTCTGAAGGCTACAAGGACTGTGTCCTCACCAAGAGAAAATGCTTTGGCCATCCGAATGGACCTTGTTTAGAGAAGTTCCCCATTACTCAACTTTGAGGAACTTTATGTCAAGGGGTGGTGGTTTTCTACGTGGTTAGAACTATGGAAGGGAGATGAGTTAATGGAGGACGAATAACAATACTGAATTAATCCATCTCAAATCCTGTTATCTTGGAAAGTCACAATCAGGGAGAAAAAAATGTTCTAATCACACTACTTTCCCAAGGGATATATATGAGGGTATCACCTGTTGGAGTAACAAGAGGCAACCATGCCTAAAACACAGCTAGAAGGAAGCTGTGTATAGCTCTTCTGGGACTGTCCCTCAGCTTATGCAACTCCAAGCTAAATGGGAAATGGTTGTTTTTATTAACCAATAGAAATATTATTAAATTATTGCTATTTTACACCTTGTCTTTCTGAATGTAGATTTAATGATTCCATTCAATTTTGTCTAATACAGTTTTCCAGTAAGGTTACCACTATATTTAACCTGATTTCATTCACCTTGCCAGTTTTTTATTTCATAAATTCATATTTTATAAAATACTTCCTTTAAATTTGTGGTGGGAAAATGCATAATTTTTCACATACCTTCCCTAAAGCACAAAAGACTACAAACGATGTGTCATTCCTGATCATTTGGATCATACAGTTTACTGGAGAATTTAAAGGACAATTACAACTGGGCATATCACATAAAATCCTCCAGGAAATGTTACATGACACAAGACAAATCAGCATAACAGGACAGATTGTCACAGTTTGCCCAGGATAACAGAAGGGTGATCTGGGAAGAGCATTGCGTGTTGGACAAGGAACAGAAAAAGACTGAATGCACTCTTTGGAACTGTCAAAAAAGAGGTCAAAACCCAAAGCCCTAAAATAATGAAAAAATTCCTTCATTGCACAAGGAAGTGATGAACCTGCCTCATCCACTTGGGAACTTAGAAAACAGTGTGGTCCAACCAACATGGGACAGACACAGGAAATACAGGAAGGTCAGGGCGAGATGTGGAGACCATGACAGGCAGGGACAGCAAACTGAGTCTGTAGGAACCTCGGCTTTCAGCCTGGCTCTGTTTTTACTCTCCATCCTCCCTCTTCCATTCAGCTCTACACTCAAAGGACCCTTCACCTGTTGGCAGGGATTTTTTTTTAATTAGTTTTTAAAAAAGAAACTATTCTTGTTGTTAGTGCAGTAGCTTCTGAAAATTTGACCATTTCTCAGAGTCAGAAGTTCACCTACCCTTGTGATCTGTGGCACACATGCTTACACATGTACACAAAGTGAGCAAAGATACCATGAGGCTATTCTGAATGCACCTGACCGTGTGTGAGGCACTCTGACATTTCCTATGGTGTTTGTTTACTCTATGCTATAATTATTACAACATATACTGTTGACCCATTTATGGGATCTAAACTCAGAGAAACTAGAGATATGACTTCCAACCATATTTTAGCAATCATCTGCCACTTCACGTTCTCTCATCATTGGCATTTCTGAGAAATCACTTATTTTCATTCATTCTTCTAATATATATTTCATCAGCTATTGCTATAGTTTGTCACCAACTCATCAAGTCTGGGTGGAAAAGTATGTAGACTATTGCAATATCCCTGGGGACCGACCTCTTCAAGGGAGAAAACACATGGCATTTAATAAAAACAGTACACGTATTCCTACCACCCAAGTTAAGTGCATACAAGAAGTCATGTCTCCTCTGGAGGATGTAAGGCATTAGATTGTACAGGAGAGGACTCCAGCTCATCCTGAATGTGTGTAGGATATTCTATAAGGACAGGAAAGAAGAACTGCAAGGGCAACTATTGGAATGATTCTAGAAAGAGGGAATGGAAAATATAAAGTCACTGAATATGGAAACTGGAGCTCAGCCAAAGCGGCAAGTCACGTTCAACATCATAAATATCAGAATGGTGAAGGCAGGTGGTAGTGGGAGAGGATGATGGCAGGTCGGCCTTAGGCATCCAGTTTGTGTGTGAGGCTATGGAAGGTTGTGTCACTGTCCAGCAGGAAGTCACCAGGGGCTGCATGTCATGGAATGTGATCACCCATTTTATAATTTGAAAGATGCCTGGCTCTATATGAATATCAACTCATCCTGCAATTGCTAGGAAAGTGGTGAGGAAATGAAATAGAACCATGGAATTGGGGACACAGGGTGCAGAAAGAATGAGACATTTGAAAAGGAGAAGAAACATCAGCCCTATTCAATCACCACTGATAACATTGCTATGAGGATGGAATTATCAACACTTTTTACTTACAATGGGCATGGCTCAACCATGTCAGGATGATGGATACTGTGCCCCTTAGTATATTGGTGAAAGATTTAGAATATTTCACTTCTTATCAAAGTTTATCAGAAAAATACTTTTTGCATCCAAGATTCAAAACCAGAGTATATCTGATTTCAAAAATTTTACATTTAACATCTTCGACTGCATTACAGAAGATTTGCAAACAGGTGTTGTATTTATTCTCTTTACTTTTGTATGATATTCTTTTATTCCCTGTGATCATTTTCCTTTTAGGGTGTTCAATCTGCTTGATGTTTTGCTTTGTGAAAAAATATCACTCCTCTTTTTTTTGGATAAATTGTTTTTGCTCTTTTATTAGTATTTCTGGGCATCAAAGGGATATATCCTGGTCAGAATGCCACTGGGAACCAGGCAGGCTTCATTCAAAACAATCTCTCAGGGAAGACCTGAGAATGTACTTATTCTCGAATCCACTTCATCTTCTTCTCTCTCTGCTATCACAGCAGATATTATTTTCTTTAAACACTGAGGAGAATGACCAGATCAAAATTAAAGTTTTTGTTTACTTGTCCCTGTGGGATTTGCTGGATTCAATTCCATGTTCCTGTTTCTAAGTATTTCCAGAGTATGCATCTGATGTTTTGTGTTCTAATTGTATTCACTCCAGACCTACTCCCTGTGGATGGCGGTAAGAAGAGGATGGTATTAGCCAAGCCATGAACCTGGGAGTGCTGTGCCTGTGTGTGAGTGTGTGTGTGTGTGTGTGTGTGTGTGTGTGTGTGTGTGTGTGCATTTCTTGGATGAGGCATTCCACAACACACAGGCATCTGAGCTCATTAATTCTAATAGTTGTAGCATGTAATACAGAGTCCAAAGGCAAATGTATATGGAAATAAGAGTGACGCCATCAAATTCCAAGGGATATAACTGCAACTAGTTATACTAAGATGTATGAAGAAGAGTGAATCTAATTACGAATAGTGTTCAGCTTCCAGAATCAGAAAACCCAAGCAAAACAGTTGTGTAAAGATATTTGGGTTTATTTATACACACATTCCAGGTCCAGGATTAGGAGGTCCAGGGATGTTGCAGCAGCTCAAGACAGCTGTTAGAGATCCCTAACTTCCCCTTTAATTTTTGAGTAGCTTCTGCACTTATGGACATAGAAGTTGGATCCTATTCAGGAAGACTGCAATTCAAGGGTGCAGTACAGAGGGATGAGCAAGGTGAGACTTTAAAAAATTCATTTTTCTACTATAATATACATATATGAAAAGAAGCCATACCATGAGCTCAATGAATTTCAAAAACTGGACACAGTCCATAGAGGCAGAACCAAACCAAGAAGGACAATATAGCCAGGCCCAAGAATGTCTATTGCCCAAGGTGATTTAGACACTAAATTGGAAATTACTCAGCAGCAAAAAGATTAAGCTTTTTATACATGTTACAGAATGGACGGACATTGAATACATTATGTTGAGAAGAGTAAACCAGACACAAAATACCCAGATGTTATATTCTCACTTATATGAAATCCAGAGAGGTGGAGAGTGGATTACATTACTAGGGATCAAGTTGAGGAGGTGATATTGCTTCCTGTGCAGAGTTTCTGTTTGAGGAAACAGGTCAGGCAATGATGTTGATTGTAGCAACATGTTGTGAATGTGCACATCGCTATTGAAATGAACTCGTGTTTATTGTTAAAATGCAAGTTTTAAATTGCAAATCTTTAAAACTTATTTAAAGTTTTTAACTTCTACTTTAGTGTTAAATTTATAAAAATGTTAATGGATATATTAACATAATAATTTGAGTACCACACAAGGACATATGGGGAAGGAAATTGAGACAATCCATACTAGGGCCTAAGCTCAAGTATGGCACGTAAGAATGTCCAATGTGTCTTAAAGAAGGAAATATTTTATAAATTGAGCTAAAATGACAGGTGGTAGTTTTTGTTACAGGCATGAAATTCATCATTGTTTTGGCAAGACATCATCAAGCCGACAGTGTGGGACACATGGTTTTACATCAAATGAATATCGTTCTCCACTTCATTGTAGAGAAGAAAACCAATTTCGACCACAAGGGCTGTATCTTCTCGCCATGTCAGCACTATGGAAACCTGAGGACCTCATCCAGGTGGGCACCTCAGCCTTAACTTTGTAAGAAACTGTAAGTCAGTGGATAAGGTGAATTGTTGGAGGTGAGATCTATGAAAGGCAGGAGAGTGCATGGAGGAGAAATAACAGAAAAGGGATTGTCTTGACTCCTACCTCGGCTATTGGGAGGAGAGAATCAGTAGGAAAAATTTCCTTTCTGTCCAGCGCAGTGTCCCACAGGGCAGAAGTAACAAGGAAATGTGCCTAATGAGCGGTTATAGGAGAGCTGTAAGGATCTTCTCTGCTGCTGTCTCTCATCCTGTGCAGCCCTGGGCTGGAAGTAGCATGCTTGTTTCCTTTGGAGACCAAGCTCTGGTGAGGGGATGAATGCCAGACTCCTCCCTGATGTCTTGATGGAGAAAGACCTTCACTCCCATCACCAACGTCCCAAGAAGGAATTTGTACTTCCACATAGACACCTCCTTCTCAGAGAGAGCATCTTGGTGAGTTCGAAAGCTCAACAGATTTTGCAGGTGAAGAGCCTGGGAAATAGAAGCCAAGCACTTTTCCCTAAGGTCACCTGAGAGCTGGTTCAGCCCAGCCTAGAGCTGAGAGGTCATTGTGTTTTTTTCTGCTAATGTGATATTCAATGTATTTATTTGTCATGTGAAAAAGATGTCCATTGGACTCAGCAATGCAGGAATTCCTGTTGACAGTTAGTGATATAAATGGAAGTACCATTAGCAGAGGGAATGATGGAAGAAAGTGATTCCTTTAAAAGCAGAATATCTGTCCATTGAGTGTTGTCCTAAATGGGAACCGGAAAAATGTGATATTAGCAATGGAGAAATGGGTAGTGAAGTGATGGCTTTGTCTTCAGAAAGGTGTATTTGAGAATGTTTCTCTGTTGAAGGCAGAGCTGCTGTTCAATGGAGGTTGATTTTACTCTACTACAACATTTCATGAGACAAACACTCCCACATTGGGTATCACATGAGGAAAGGTGATTGTTATTCAATAGCTCTAAGTTGGTATACTAAAAACTTTGCTTGGAAATTATTCCTTTATTGGGAAAGTTGAATTAATGTGACTTTAATAGTCATTTAATTCTCCTATTTCAGCTGGTTTTTGTTGAAGTCTTGCTCTGTATACTGGCACCTGAGTGTTTTAATTGTTTTGATTCAAACCATTCCAATGCACAACTAGAGGTTTTCTTTTATTTCTTTTTTAGCTACCTCTCTGCTTGAGTTTTAGCTCTCTTTTGTATGTGTAGATGTGTTTAGGGACACAATGTGAAAGTTTATCAATTTCCTTTCGTCAAGGTGCATACCTTTTGTGAGGTGAAATCTATCTTCCAGTGTTACGTTTTATGTTTCTCATGTTACCTTTAAAATTTAGAAATCCTTCTTCCTTTGAATTAATAATAATTAGCATTTCATATGCATTCTCCTTTGGTTTCACATCTCTCTTTTCCTTATTACACCTTCCATCTTTTGAAGCTAGTTCTTTCTCTAAAATACCATCGCCTTCCCCCTTCATGTGAAAGTGCTTTTATCATTTGACCCCAGACACTTTGTCCTCTGTAATCTAGAGGGCACATCTGTGATTGTTTTCCTAAGGAGGTAGAATTGGGGACCTACTCAGAAAGAATAAGCCATCTGAACTGTAGAAAAATATGAGCTCATCTCCTTACCTGAAAAACCACTCATTCACTGCCAGGAAGGAACCATCTAAGCTTTTCACAGATATTTATTTAACATCTTATACATCTCAGGAGGGTGCCTACCCAATCCACCCCTGCTGAGGGGCTTTACTAAGATTTAAAATGGTTTGGCCCTGATCAGATTTCAACAGTAAGATATGGTAGATCTGAGCTTCAAAATCAATTTCATCTCAATGCAAGTTTCTTTTTTTTGCATTTAATATCATTTACAGGTCTTCTGCCACTCCACATAAAAGATTCCCAGAATGTGTGCTACTTACTATAATTTCTTTTATGAAATGTTTGTTTGCTCTCTTTGTTCATTTTACTCTTGGGTTTTCCATCTGTATGGTGTCTTTTGACCCTCTGAAAACACCACTACTTTTGTTTTGGCTGCACTCATTTTTGCTCTTTTATTAGTTTCTATGGGTATTGTTATATTTCCAAAGTTGGGATGCTACCAGAACCAAGGACAGTTTCTTTATCAAAATCCCTGAGGGGTGATTTAAAGGTATGATTATTCTGTTCAGTCTGGACATTCTCTCTCTCTTTCCTTGTAGAATAGTTTTTTATGTTTCTTTAAATGCACAGCAGAAAATTATCATATCAAAAGGAAGCCTCTAGTTTTCATATTCAAGGAGCCTTTCCAGCTGAAATTTCTGGGTACCATTCCTAAATATTTTGTGAAATTAATACAATGTTGTCAGCTTGCACTGTACTCACTCCTGGCTTACTGAGTTGTTGTGGTGTTAACTGGGCACCAGGAGACCGTTCTCCAGTGTGTGTGTCTGCGTCTACGTGTTTGTGTGTCTGTGTATACATGTGCCTATATTTCAGCGTGTATTTGTGTTTGTGTGCATTCTGTGTTTGTGTGTCTGTGTGTGTGTATGTGCTTGTGTCTCTGTGTGTCTGTTTATGTCTGACTCTGTCTTTGTGCATGTTTATCTGTGTTTCTGTACCTGTCTTCATGCGTGTTGTTTGTGCCTCTGGGTGTGTTTCCGTGAGTGTATATATGTATGTTTCCTGGGGTTTCCATATTCATCAGAGCAGAAGATTGAACCCAGGGCTTCAATTCACATCTAAAGTGGCCCTTGAGGGACATGAAGGCATCTATGTGTGCCCTGATAGAAACTCAGTTTTTCTAGCTGCAGGTTGAGATTTCTGAAACCCATCGGCATAACCTCATCTTATGAGTGGCTGAATTTCAATGCAGTATGCATGGTGTCTTCTGTGAAAGTGTGCGTATCCACTGGTAATGAATGGGATCCTGAAAACTGGCATTTTGACATATATGTGATGATGATGTTGAGGGGACATTGAAGCCCTGGATTCTGCTGAGCCTTTGCCAGAGAAAACTGTGACATTCTGCTCTGAGGAATGAGGGTTCCCAGTTTCCACAGAAGATATTAACCCTGTTTCACTGAATAACACTATATGGAATGCCTGAGATAGTTGGCTTACAAAGACCCTGCTATTTCCTCTCATGACACCTCGTCTCTCCTCTTTTCTTCTAGTCCTATGACGACACTGAACAGACCCCCAAGGGGGAGGTGCTAAATGTGAATTATGAGGAGGTGTACTACACTCCAAAAGAACTGAATGTTTTTCGCCATGTATACAACACAGAAATCAGTGGAATCTGCATGGAAATATTTATGAAGGATGTGAGATAAAGGTAGAATGAAAATAAAGTTGGATCAGGCTCAATTTCTTGAATGGGTGCACTAAGCATAGATTCTGGATTCAATCATGTAACTTGAGGAGTTAAAAGAGCTGTATTAGTTTGTAAGTTTGAATGGTTATGCAATGACCAAAAGGTATACTACATTTAGTGTGGTGCAAATGACAGAACTGTCCTCATATAATGTAAAATGAGGGGATCCAAAGGCTTAGAGAGATTTGCAATGTTAGTGTGCATTTATCTTATTAGGCCTTCTTACCCACCCCTGGAATGTCTGAGGATACACCTTTTGCAAGTGGGAGGAATAAATTTGCGAGAGCTGCTCTTCATCCCCAAAAGACCCACCATTCAGTTTTTTGTTATTGTTGTTTTTGCTTGTTTGTTTATTTTTTATTTGTTTTGTTTTGGTATATCAATACTAATGTGGGAACTACCGGCACTGAACTTGGATCGATAAACTTTGGTAGAAGCCATGTGGCAGCAATTAATTGCTGAAGACCAGTTGGGTATGACTATGAGAATTAAGAGCAGAGGAGAAGCTGAAATCAGAATATTCTGACTCACATTGACATGTTGTATTGGTTCTTGCTCTATGGGTACATAGAAGTGAAATGAATGGGCAGTCTACCAGATTCTTTCTTGCTATGCATAAGCACACGAGTTTTGGTTCAGGTGAACAGAAGCATAACTTGAATTATGAAAGAGATTCATAGCCCCTCAGTCACTTCCGAGGCTCTGGACAACTGACAAGCCCAGATCCCTTTGAAGGAAGCCAGTGCCAGGATGCCAATGGAAAGGACCCTGCTATAAAGCCCCAAATTTATAGTTTTGTTATTCCTCCCAACTGTTCCAAAATAGACCAATGGTTTTTTACCTGGGTGTTTGTACATTGGAGAAAAGGAAATGATAATGCATTTCAGGCATTTAGACGCTGGCTTTGAACTGATAATGATTCTAGGATACCCAGAATGTCACCACGGTCCCCTGGCAAATATAAGGACTTAGGAAGGTCAGGTGATCAGTGGAGTTTTAACTCAAATTTTTCTCTAGTGATTTCTCCTGATTACAATCCCATTCTGTGGTTATTTCCCCTGCTCCTAAATGCATAATTGAAACAGACATACTCAGCAAATTCTCTAAGGTGTGGAATGAGTGTTACTACACCAGGAAAGGCCAATTGGAAGGAATTAGATCTGAGTCTACCTAGTAAAAGAGTGAAATCAAAGAATACTGCATTCCTGGAGGGATTTCAGAGATTAATACCTCCATCAAGAACTTGAAGGATGCAGGGATGGTGATTCCAACTGCATCTCCATTCAATTCTACTATTTGACCTGCACAGAAAACAGATGGATCTTAGAGGATGACAGTGGATTTTCATTAAATTAGCCAGGTGGTGAGTCCAGCTGCAGCTGCTGTGCCAGATGTGATATCACCAGTCGAGCGAATTGAAGAATGAAGTAATCTGAAGATAACTGAAGACCATTTGAAGATTGTATTTTTAGTTAGGATGTAGGCAACCGAGCCAGGATGCATCTTAATTCCATTCCAGGAGGCCTTCTAGAGAAGGCCAGAGAAAAGTAGTGGAAGGTAATGGAAGCCAGAAGGGGGTAAAGATGACATTTGAGAGAAAAACCAAGGACTTTACGATGACTGGTAGCCAGTCCCAAAACTACACAGTCTCCAGGAACTGTCCCTTTTTAACATTTAGATTTTGTATTTGTAGTCTCAAAGAATGATCTAGTATATTCTGATTGTTTTAGCTAACCCATTGTATGGTATACACTGTAGAAGTTGGGAAATTAACACACTTGCTATGTAGATATTGAACTGGCAAATACATTTTTTGACACATAAAGATCTACAGAAACAGTTTGTTTTCAGCTGGTAAGGCCAGCAATACCTCATCACTCTCTTGCACAGGTGTCTATCAATCTCCAGGCTATATCATAGTCTATTCTGCAGGGACTTTGATTGTCTCTTAATTCCATAAACATCACACTGGTCCATTATATTTATGATATTGTGCCGATTGGGTCTAGATAACTAGAGTTAACAGCTACTCCAGACTTATTGTTAAGGCATTTGCATGTCAGAGGGGAGGAGAAAAAAACAATTGAAGTTCAGGGGCATTCTACAACAGTGAAATTTCTAGGTGTCCAGTAGTGTGGAGAATATTGAGATATCCCTTCTAAGGAAAATGAACAGCTGATGTATCTGGGTCCCTGTATCACCCCAAAAAGAACAAAACACGTATTTGATATCTTTGGATTTGAAGGCAATATATTCCTCACCCGCGTGTGGTTTTCCATCCCACTTACTGAGTGATCTAAAAGCTGCTAGATTTCACTGCTAACTTGGATGAAAAGAAGGGTCTACCACAGGTCCAGTCTACCATGTATACTGCTCTGTTACTTAGGTCACATGATCCAATTATGCTGAAAATTTCAGTGGGCAATAGAGAGGCCATTTAGTGCCCTTGGCAGACTCTATGGTAAACTCACACTGCAGTCCCCAAGGAGTTTGGAGCAAAGCCCTACCATCCTCTGTAGATTACTACTCTCATTCTGAGAAACACCATTTGCCTTGCTGCTGGGTCTTAGAAGAGGCTGGACACATGCTTATCCATGGGCCACTGTATTACCATGGACCCAATTTGCCCCTCGTGAACTGAGTACTTTCTGATCCATCAAGCCATAAAGTTGGGAGTACACAACAACACTCTATCATCATATGACTCTTGTATATAAGAGATCTGTTTCATGCAGGCTGTGAAGACATGAGTAATTTGCCAGAGGATGTGGATCAAATGTCCATGGTCTCCACTCCTGCCTCATTGCCTTCTGTTTCACATGCAAATGCTATGGCTTCTTGGGCAGTTCCCTATGATGAATTGACTGAGGAAGGAAAATTTGGGTTTTGTTTTGAGATGGTATGATAAATAGGTACACCCTAAGTGCACAGTTGCAGCCCTAGTGTGCCTTTCTAGACTATCCCTGAAGGAAAGCGATGAATGGAAACTCTTATAGTGGGAAGACATTTGAGCAGTGCAGCCAGTCATTCATTTTGCTTGAAAGGAGAAAGTTCCAGAGCTGCATTGGTTTACCGATTTGTGGACTGTGGCAAGTGATTTGGCTAAAAGATCAGGGTTTTGGAAGGAACATGACTAAAACATTGTTGACAAAGAAATCAGGAGGCTTTGAACATGAAGAAAGTTGGAGTGCACATAATCCAGGTGTCCCTGGAGATTGGGAGAGGGATGGGGAGAGGGAGGAGTGGGAGTAGTAGCTTGGTGATTGGCAGATGGGTGTGACTACTGAGTCATTGCATTGATTTTTCTTTTTGATCTTTGGTGTCTTAGAGTAGCTGGGTGGAAGGACCTGGGATTGTGGAGCTGTAGCACATGCCAAACTTTGAGATCTGTTCTGTGGTTGCTGGTTGAAGTGCATTTCAGAACATATTGATATTTTGTATATGTACTGTGCTCCATGGTGGAAAATGTTAAAAAACAAAAGAAAGCAGGGGAAGTCTGTGTGTTTTGGCATTTCTCTGTTGGTGAAAAGCTGGAGATTGTGTGTCTCATGTGAAGGCTCTGAAGAGGGTGATTTTAGCAGAGGAGGATGTTTTTCTTAACTTTTTTATTGTGTAGTATAACATATAAACAAAGCAAAGAAATAAAAAAGCAATAGTTTTCAAGGCAATCTCCTTCTTTATTGTAGATGCAAACATCCCTAATGCTTATGGATTTATTGATAATTTATTTAATAACTTATTGGTGTATTTATTGATATATTTTATATATACCAAATATCTTGATATATTTATTTGATAACTTTATTGATACTCATTGATAACTTATTGATAATTTAAGTCCACAAAATATTCTCACAGTAACTATTTAGGTTGATGCTTGTTTATCCAAACAACTGCACTCTCACCCGGCCAAATTGACACATTAACATAATCATTTCATGTGGATACAGCTGGTGACCTCATTCCTCAGCCACACTTGTCATTGCCCAATGGACTCATGAACAGAGTGACTATGGTGATAGGGATGAAGGTTATGCATGGGCTCAGCAATTTATGGTCTTCCACTCACCAAGGCCAAATTGGATATAGCCACTGCTGAATGCCCATTCTTCCAGCAGAGGGACCAACACCCAATCCCTGATATGGCAATATTCCTTGGTGTGTCAACCTGCAACGTGGTGGCAGGTTGTTTGCATTGGACCACTTTTGTAATGGGAGGGGCATTGTTTCTTACTTACAGGAATAGATGTGTCCTCTTGATATCGATTTGTCTTCCTTGCTTGCAATGTTTCTGTGAAACTACCAACTCTAGTTTGCATTATCCACCATGACGATCATCCACCCAGCATTTTCTCTGGCCAAGGAGCCCACTTTACAGAAGATGAGGTGCTGGAATGGGCATATTGAAATGGAATTTACTTGTCTCACCATGTTCCCCATCATTTGGATACAGGCTGGATTGATGGAATGGAGGAATGGGCGTTTTAGATTCAATTATAGTGCTAGCTCTGTAGTAATACCTTGAAGTGTTGGGACAATGTTCTCCAGAAGACTGTATAGGATCTAAATCCCCAGCCACTGTATGTGGCCCTTTTTATTTTTTATTTTTTGTTAACAGGATTTGAGGTTTATTCATTGCCTTTTCTTGATGAATAATTGGGTTTTTTCTTTTTTTAATATGTATTTTATTGAGAAATATCCACACATGTACAATCCAACCTTATTATACAATCAATGGCTCCCAAAATCATGACATAGTTGTTTATACTTCACAGGATCATTTTTAAAACCTCTGCATTAGTCCAGAAAAAGAAATCAAAAGGAAAAAAAAAGAACTTATGCATACCTCTCATTGATGCACACTATTTCAGTCTATCCAATTATTACCCTTTTTCTCCCCCTATTATTTATATACTTTTATCTTTATTTCTTCTATTCATCTGTTCAGAACCCTGTATAAAAAGGAGCATCAGAAAAGGGGTTTTCACAATAACACCATTACATTGCAAAAGTCAAGGAAATGGAAATGGGAGCGGCACCACTCATTATTACCCCTAGGCTTTGTTTTGTTGTTTGCTTTTTTTGTGGGTTACATGGTCAGGGAATTGAACCTGGGTCTCCCACATGGAAGGCGAGCATTATACCACTGAACCACACGTGCACCTCTATCCCTAGTGCTTTGTTAGAAAACATTTGTTTCCTGTATGTTCACCCTTATGCTCTGCCGGTCCAGGTGTCTTATTTCCAAAGGAAAGAGTGGTACCACCAGGAGACACAACAAGGTTTCCATGGAACTGAAAGATAAGATTCCCAATTAGGCCAATTTAGGGTATTTATGCCTCTGAAGCAAGAGGCAAAAAGAAAGTTACTGTCCTTGCTGAAGTAAATGAGTCTCATTTTCAAGTGGAAATAGAAGTGTAACTACATGATGTAGGTGAAGAAGATTTGCTGGGAACATAGAAGATCCCTTCAGGCATCTCTCCAAACTTCCATTCCCTGTGATTGAAGTCAATGGAGCACAGTGATAACCAACCCAGATAGGTCTCCTAACAGCCCAGACCTTTAAGGACTGAAAACTTGGATCACCTTACCAGGAAAATAACCACGACCAGAGGAGGTGCTTGCTGAGGGCATAGTAAATATGGAATGGGTAGAAGAAACAGTAGTTTTAAATATGAGCTTTGTCTCTATGACCAGCTACAGAAGTGAGGAGACAATGAATATTTCTTCTTGCTTTCTTTTAATGTTAGTATAGATGCAAAATCTTCGTTTTTTTCTCCTCCCTTATCCCTATATCTTTAAAAATAAATTTTATTAATTTCATGTCATTGTATTTAAGTTACAAGACCTAAGAATAATAATTCATTTTAATTGAGCACTCGCATCCTCTTGTGGGGAATGTGTTATTACATTGCCAGTTATATGCAGGACAGGTGAATTATGTGAGGTGAAAGTAGGTCTATGTTATTAAATTTATATGAAATTAAGTAACATTTAAGTAAATGTGTAGGGGTGACAAGATTATGAGGTATGGATTGTAATGGTTAATTACATGTGTCAATTTAGCTGGGTTATGGTGTCCAAATGTATGGTGAAGCAAGCACTGCCCTGGTTATTCCTGGTAGGTATTTTGTAGATGGATTTAAATCATTGATCCGTTGCTTGCATATGGCTGACTGCATCTGCAATCAACCAAGGAGATGTGCCTCAGCAGTGCAAGGCATTTCCTCATCAAATCAGTTGGAATTAAAAGGGAGAATTGAGCATTTCGTTAGTCATATAAAAGAATTTCTATCTCTACTTCAGAATTCCATCTTCTCTTGGGAATTTCATCATCACATTGATTGGAAGTCACAATGTCCATCTTCTGTGGGGAATTTAAAGTTACCTTCATTGAGTTTCTGACTCGGGGGTCCTATGGAATTTGGACTTGTTAATCCACCTACTCTTGAGCCAAATCCTATTGCAAATCTCTTAATATTTACATGAATGTGTATATATGATCACTCCTCTCTCTCTATTTCTCTCTTTCTCTCTCCTTCTCTCTCTCTCTACTATTATCTATTTAATCATTTTTTTCTTTCATCTATTCTGATTAAAAGAGCTTTGTGATAAACTTAATGACATGAAGAAATACAACAATGATAAGGGACTCTCTATAACTTCAACTTTCATCATTGGGGCCCCACCTTGATCTTAAAAGTTTTCTTACACCATCTCTCATCTTCTCCCTTTTACTACTCCCCAGCCACCCTGCCTTCCTTGTTGACCCTGAATATTCAATCAAGCCCTTTCCTTAGGGACTTTGCCCTGGACATTTCCTGCATTGGTCACAAACTTCTCATATCCTTTGGACTCCTGCCTTCTGTATCTTGAGGTCTCTGTTCAAATGTTTCCTTGCCAAGCAGTATTACATGAATAGTGAGTATCCCTACTCAAACTCTCCATTTCACCTGCTTCCATTTCATTTTAGCTGTTGTCACTATGTCACATAATATATGATTATGACATTATTTACTTATTTCCTTTCCTCTTCAATATATTGCAGGCAACTTTTGTTATCAGCACATGATTTCCCTTGGATCATCAGTAACTGATGCATAGCTGGATGGAACATCATTTCTCAAATGAATGAACGAATTTCTCAGGAAGACATTACAATGCATGCTGGCTGGGGGAATATTTCAAAAGTTGGACAGCAATTCCTAATCAGAGATGGTACTCTGTTTAGAATTGACAAACAAATCCAGAATTTAATTTCCTGAATGTAAGATATAAATTATGGACACAATAGTCATGGTTGTTTGTTTGAAAATAAATCGTGTTATTTCTCTCTTTTTGAGTAGTGACATCTAAAACATGGAACCTGGAAATGACACACGAGTTTCAGAATTTCTCCTTTGGGGATTTTCTGAGGAACCACAACAACAGACATTCTTCTGTGGACTCTTCCTGTCCATGTACCTGGTTACCATCTTCGGCAACCTGCTCATCATTCTGGCCACCATCACCGACTCCCACCTCCACACACCCATGTACTTCTCCCTCTCCAACCTGTCCTTTACCGACCTCTGTTTGTCCTCCACCACCGTCCCAAAGATGCTTGTGAACATCCACATGCAGAACCGAGTCATAACCTTTGCAGGCTGCCTCACCCAGATGTTCCTTTTCATAGTCTTTGGAGGGTTGGATGACTTTCTCCTGGCTGTGATGGCCTATGACTGCTTCGTGGCCATCTGTCACTCTCTGCACTACACGGTCATCATGAACCTCTGGCTCTGCGTCCTGCTGCTTCTGTTTCCTGGACTGTGAGTGCCCTGCATTCCTTGTTACATAGCTTACTTGTGCTTCACCTCTCCTATTGTACACATGTCGAGATCCCTCAATTTTTCTGTGACCTTCATCAGATGGTCCAACTTTCCTGTTCTGACACCTCCATCAATGAAATAGTGATGTATTTTGCAACTGGGATCATGGGTTTTGGTCCGCTCACTGGTATCATTTACTCTTATTTTTAGATTTCTTCTTCTATGCATGTGATTTCATCCATCCAGGGAATGTATGAAGCATTTTCCACCTGTGCATCTCACCTCTCATTGGTCTTCTTATTTTATTGCACACTCCTAGGAGTGTATCTTAGTTCTGCTGCATCCCCAGATACACATCCAAGTGCCACAGCCTCCGTGATGTACACTGTGGTCACGCCCATGCTGAACCCCTTCATTTACAGCCTGAGGAATAAAGATGTGAAGAGGGCTCTGAAAAGATTCTTCAGGATTAAGTCATAAATGGTGCAGAGGAAGTGTTTGTGTATCAAGTGGTCAAAGCCTCTGAGATAGAAACTGTGATTCTTTGATCAGTTTATGGAGCATGGACCTGCCCTTGATTCAGACATGGCCTTAAATCTGATGAAACAAACTTTACATCACACATCACGTTGCCATACGGAAGGATAGCTTAATAATTAACACTGTCATTGTCAGGATCATGTGTCAACTTGGCCAAATGGTTGTACCTGTTTATCTGGTTGAGCAAGTGCTGTCCTGTATGCTGCAATGAGGACATTTCATAGAATTAGATCTTGATCATGTCAGCCGCATCCACAGCTGACTCCATTTGTACTCAGCCTCTGGGGAGTGTCTTTTGCAATGAGTGACACTTAATATATTTATGCAAAGCCTTTTAAGAAGGATTCAGAAGAGACAGGCTCTATTCCTGCTTCAGCTGGCGAGCTTCTCCTGTGGTGTTCATCCAGACCCTCCATCACAGTCATCATCTTCACAGCTTACCCTGAAGATTTGGGACTCTGTATTCACACAGTCACGTGAGACAATTTTATAAATTTTATATTCGCCAGTGTTCCCTGTTGATTCTGTTTCTCTAGTGAACCCTAACTAATACATCTTGGTACCAGGAGTGGTTCTTAAGAAACAGAATCTTAAAAATGGGTTTTTATGAATGGTTTTCTACTCTGACTGGACTCAAAGGCACTAAGGACTCTGATCCCCATAATCAGAATGACACTCCCAATCCATGGGATGAGTTGGCAAAAGAGATAGTCAAAATATCACCATTTGATTCTCCTAATGCTTTGTTGTACGAAGCCAGGCTCTGGGGATAATGTTTTTGACACCCTTACAGAGTTTTGTGGAATAAGAGGTATAAGCATGTTAGTTGGTTGTTGTTGGATACACTGGCTACATTAAGGTGTGAAAGAGATCGGCTTAAGTCTTCAAACAAGAAGTTTAAGTGCCGTCTGACAGATGTAGACATTTTTATGAGTATTCTGAAGGAAAATCTTATTTCCTGTTGCCATAGACTTAAAGATCTCGAAAATCAGACTCAGAATCTTATTGTTATAGTAGCAACTTTACAACATAAACTGAAATCTCAATGTTGCATGGTGTCTGCCGTTAAAATGAGGGCATTGATTAGAAAGGAGTTGGACTCTGAAAAGTAGGACGGTGACATATGTATTGATAATGATGTTGGGGGTGAGGTTGAAACCCTAGGTCATGCTGAGTCTTCTCTAGATAACCTTGTAATAGTTTTCCCTGAGGACGTATCTGCCCCACCTCCAGCCTGCATTAAGGAGTTGGCCACCTAACCTCCTCCTGAAGGGATTAGCCCCAGTGTTAAATCCATTTCACCAGATGAAACTGCAAATGAAGGCCCTGAAGCAAATGGCTTGGAAGATATTTCTAATTCTTTTCATGACCCACCACCACCACCCATCATTTCTTCCAGACCTATAACTAGACTAATGTCCCAACAGGCCCCTAAAGGTGAGGTACAAAGTATCACACATGAGGAGTTACGTTACACTCCAAAAGATATTTTGGAGTGTCTATATAAATTGTGAATTTTCCAATTTATATAGACAGAAATCAGTGGAATATGTGTGGCAAAGGATTTTAAGGGTGTGGGATAATGGTGGGAGGAATCTAAGGCTGGATCAGGTTGAATTTATTGATATGGGCCCACTAAGCAGAGATTCTGCATTCAGTGTTATAGCTTGAGACATTAGGAAAGGTATTAAAGGTTTGTTTGGGTGGTTGGTTGAAACATGGATCAAAAGTTGGCCAACATTAACTGAGGTTGAAATTCCAGAACTGCCCTGGTATAATGTAGATGGGGGAATCCAGAGGCTTAGAGAGATTGGAATGTTATTGTGGATTTATCATGCAAAGCCTGCTGTTACACCCCAGGAATGTCCAGAGGATGCACCTTTTACCAGAACAGTGAGAAATAAATTTGTGAGACTAGCACCATCATTCTTAAAGAGCTCTGTGGTTGCATTTCTCTGTAGGTCAGAAGTTACTGTAGGAATTGCCTTCACTGAGCTGGAATCCTTAAACACAATGGGGATGACAGGATCACGAGTTGGCAGAAGCCATGTGGCAGCACTTCATCGCCAAAGACAGGGTAGACATGGCTACTATAATACAGAGTAAGCTCAAAGCAGGCGTCAAAATTATATGACTTGCAGAGATTTGTGGCATTGCCTAGTAAATCATGGGCTACCTAGAAATACAATAGGGGGACAGTCTACTAAATTCCTGTTCGAGCTGTATAAACAAAAGAGTTCTAGGTCAAGTGAACAGAAGTCTAACCTAAATTACAAAAACACAGAGTCATAGCCCCTTAATCAATTTCCAGACTTGAAACAGTTTACAGATCCAGAGCCCTTTGAATGAAGGGGAGGCCAGGTCCCTTTGGGGGAGAACCCTGTTTCTCTGCCACAAATTTATACTGTTAATCTTCCCCCAAACCTTCCCCAAGGGGACCAACGGCCTTTTACTCGGGTAACTGGGCATTGGGGAAAAGGAAATGATTAGATATTTCAGGGATTATTAGACACTGGATCAGAAGTGACATTAATTTCAGGGGACTCAAAATGTCACTCTGGTCCACCAGTAAGAGTGGGGGCTTATGGAGGCCAGGTGATCAGTGGAGTTTTAGCTTAGGTCCGTCTCACAGTGTGTCCAGTGGGCCCCGGACCCATACTGTAGTTATTTTCCCAGTTTCGGAATGTAAAATTGGTATAAGACATATTGAGCAACTGGCAGAATCCCCACATTGGCTTTCTAACTCGTGTAGTGAGGGCTATTATGGTGGGAAAGGCCAAGTGGAAGCCACTAGAACTGCCCTTACTGAGCAAAATGGTAAATCAGAAGCAATATTGGGTTCCTGGAAGGATTGCAGAGATTATTGTCACTCTCAAGGACTTGAAGGGTGAAGGGGTGGTGATTCCCACCATATCCCCATTCAACTCTTCTATTTGT
>PVIY010001512.1:88336-123948 GCA_004026745.1 Myrmecophaga tridactyla
TTCTAACTCGTGTAGTGAGGGCTATTATGGTGGGAAAGGCCAAGTGGAAGCCACTAGAACTGCCCTTACTGAGCAAAATGGTAAATCAGAAGCAATATTGGGTTCCTGGAAGGATTGCAGAGATTATTGTCACTCTCAAGGACTTGAAGGGTGAAGGGGTGGTGATTCCCACCATATCCCCATTCAACTCTTCTATTTGGCCTGTGAAGGAAACAGATGGGTCTTGGAGGATGACAGTGGATTATCGTAAGCTCAACCAGGTGGTAACTCCAATTGCAGCTGCTGTTTCAGATGTGGTATCATTGCTTGAGAAAATCAATACATTCCCTGGTACATGGTATGCAGCTATTGATCTGGGAAATGCTTTTTTCTCAAAAGCTATTAGTAGGGACCACCAGAAACAGTTTGCTTTCAGCTGGCAAGGGCAGCAATATACTTTCACTGTCCTACCTCAGGTGTATATCAACGCTCCAACCCTATGCCATAATCTTGTCCACAGGGACCTTGATCTTTTCTCCCTCCCACAAAACATCACACTGTTCCACTATATTGATGATATCCTGCTGATTGGGCCAAATGAGAAAGAAGTAGCCACTACTCTAGACTTACTGGTAAGGCATTTGAGTGTCAGAGGATGGGAGTTAAATTCAACAAAAATACAGGGGGCTTTCATCTCAGTGAAATTTCTAGATGTCCAGTGGTGTTGGGCATGTCGAGATATCCCTTTTAATGTGAAGGATAAGTTGCTGCGTCTGGCCCCTCCTATGACTGAAAAAGAGGCAGAATGCTTAGCTGGTCTCTTTGGATTTTGGCAACAATATATTCCTCATTTGGGTATGCTACTCTGGTCCATTTATCGAGTGACCCGAAAAGCTACTAATTTTGAGTGGGGACCTGAACAAGAGGAGGCTCTGTGACAGATCTTGGCTGCTGTCTAAGCTGCTCTGCCACTTGGACCATATGATCCAGCACATCCAATGGTGCTGGAAGTATCAGTGGCAAATAGAGATGCTGTCTAGAGCCTTTGGCAGGCCTCTAAAGGAGAATCACAAAGCCGATCCTTAGGATTTGGGAGCAAAGCCTTACCATCTGCTGTGGATAACTACTCTCTTTTGAGAAACAGCTTTTGGCCTGCTACTGTACCTTAGTAGAGACTGAACGCTTAACCATGGGCCACCAAGCTACCATGAGATCTGAGTTGCCTATCATGAGCTGGGTGTTTTCTGACCCATAAAGCCATAAAGGTGAGCATGTGCAGCAGCACTCTATCATAAAATGGAAATGGTATATATGAGATAGGGCCAGAGGAGGTCCTGAAGGCACAAGTAAGTTACATGAAGAAGTGGCCCAAATGCCCATGGGCTCCACTCCTGCCACATTACCTTCTCTTTCCCAGATGAGAGCTATGGCTTCATGGGGAGTTCCTTACAGTGAATTGACTGAGGAAGGGAAACCTCAGGCCTGGTTTACAGATGGTTCAGCATGATATGCAGGTATCACCCAAAAGTGGACAGCTGCAGCACTACAACCCCTTTTTGGGGTGTCCTTGAAGGCCAGTGGTGAGGGGAAATCTTCCCAGGGGGCAGAACTATGAGCAGTGAACCTGGTTGTTCATTTTGCTTGGAAGGAAAACTGGCCAGATGTGCATTTGTATACCGACTCATGGGCTGTTGCTAATGGTTTAGCTGGATGGTTAGGGACTTGGAAAGACCATAATTGTAAAACTAGTGACAAGGAGATCTGGGGAAGAAGTATGTGGGTAGACCCTTCTGAGTGGGCAAAAAACATGAAGATATTTGTGTCCCATGTGAATGCGTACCAGAGGGTGACTTCAGCAGAGGAAGGTTTTAATAATCAAGTGGAGAAGATGACCCATCTATGGATAACAGTCAGTCTCTTTCCCCAGCAATTCCTGTCCTTGCCCAATGGTCTCATGAACAAAGTAGTCATGGTGGTAGGGATAGAGGTTATGCATGGGCTCAGAAACATGGACATCCACTCACCAAGGCTGACTTGGCTACACCCATTGCTGACTGCCCAATCTGCTAGTAGCAGAGGCCTACATTCAGACCCCAATGTGGCACCATTCCCTGAGGTGACCTGCCAGCTACATGGTGGCAGGTTGATTACATTGGACCACTCCGTTCATGGAAGGGGCAGCAATTTGTTCTAACTGAAATAGACACATACTCTGGATATGGATTTGCTTTCCCTGCATGCAATACTTCTGCCAAAACTGCCATCCGTGAGCTTACAGAATGCCTAATCCATCATCATGGTATTCCACATTGCATTACTTCTGATCACGGAACACAATTTATAGCAAATGAAGTGTGGGAATGGGCACTCATGGAATTCTCTGGATTGGTAGAACAGTGGAATGGCCTTTTGAAAACTCAATTATGTTGCCAATGAGGTAGAAATACCTTGAAAGGTTGGGGTAATGTTCTCCAAGAAGCTGTATATGCTCTGAATCAGTGTCCGCTGTATGGTGCTGTTTCTCCCATAGCCAGAATCCATGGGTCCAGGAACCAAGGGGTGGAAATGGGAGTGGTACCACTCACTATTACCCTAGTGATCCACTAGGTAAACTTTCGTTTCCTGTCTCTGCAACCCTGAGCTCTGCTGGTCAGCAGGTTTTAGTTCCTAAATGGGGAGTGCTTCCTCCAGGAGAAACAACAATGATTCCACTGAACTGGAAGGTAAGACTGCTACCTACTCACTTTGGGCTATTTATGCCACTGAATCCACAAGCCAAGAAGGGGATTACATTATTGTCTGAGGTGATTGACCCTGATTATCAGAGGAAAATAGGACTGCAACTACATAATGAGGTAAAGAAAAGGTTTCTTGGAATATAGGAAACCCCTAGGGTGTCTTTTAGTACTACCATGCCCTATGATTAAAATCAATGGAAAACTGCAACAACCCAATCCAGGCAGGACTACCAGTGGTTGTGAAACTTCAGGAGTGAAGGTTTGGTTAACTCCATCAGACAAAGAACCACGGCCAGGTGAAGTGCTTGCTGATGGTAAAGGGAACAAAGAATGGGTAATGAAAGAAAGTAGATGATAAATATGAACTTTGACCACGTGATCAGTTACAGAAACGAGGTCTGTAATGCTGTTTTGTTCATGTTATACTATTTAAGTTGTAAGATATCAAGTTTAAGAATGAATGTTGCCCAAGGAGTTAATCCATATCCTCCATCAGAGTTGTCGGCTTCAGAGTCTGCCCTGCGGATTTTGGACTCCGCATTCCCACGGTCATATATTTTATAAATTTTATATTTGCAAGAGTTCCCTGTTGATTCTGTCTCTCTAGATAACCCTAACTAATAGAAACACCTACTCAGCAAAGTAAGAAATCTTGGTGTCCCTCTGCAGGGGGATTATGCATTTAGAGGCAAGATTGGACTGCATGTCCTGCACTATTTTATTTGATGAGATATGTGACTGTCTCCATTTTTGTGAGTAAAATATGTGCTCTTTGTATTAATTTTCTTCTAACCTTCAACAGAATATTAATGAAAAATCTATGTATTTACTGTTCTCAAATCTCCAAAGAAGCTCCATCCTGTGGGAAAATGCATCTCCATCAGTGGACCTGTGGAAGCTGGAAAACAGACTCTGCTTCCAAAATAAGTCCTGGGAGAGAGATAGGATGGACATTGCACCTCCATTTTTAATCTTCTTACCATGACTTTGCCTAAAAAATTTGTTTGAAAAATATATTACTCATATAGTAAAGCATAATAAAACTTTTCAGTGTGCTAACTTTTTACAAAATGAATATCCCTGTAATACCATAATCCTTGAAATGACCATCTATCTGCTCTTTTCTAGATATCTTCCTCATTTTCAGAAAACCAGTCTTCTGACTCTAGTTTATCACTTAATTGTGATGGTTCATATAATTTATATAAATCAAGAATAAGTTATATATTATTTACTAAAGGGTTTTTCACTGACTCTGTCCATGTTTTGGATTTGGTTGTAGACTAACTATCATCACTGATCCATTGTAATCATTTGTGTTCCTATATTGAGTTTTCTATTCCTCTACCATTGATGAGCATTTGGCTAGTTTCCATTTGGGGGCCATCATCATAATGTTCCTTTCAGCATTATGGTTTATGTCTTCTCTGAATGCTTGAACATGATAGGAGAGAGTGAGCATAATGGCTCTCAGTGGCAAAATAGAGATAAATACTGCCATGTCTGGACATCCTAGCTGATGATGAAATGAATCTGTATTGCTCAAAGTTCTCAAGTGAAAGAGAACACACAGGGAGTAAGAGCACTGGAAAGGACTGAGTTTTCACTCCAGGAGGACTAAAGGACCAAGAACCAATCCAGAGAAGACAAACCTTGACGTCTAGTGGAGATTACCTGTTTCATTGCAGAGTTGTGTTAGATATGTGTCCCCTGTTCTCCTTTGAATTTCTCCCTTCTGGAGGTGCAATGTCCATCCTATCTCTCTCCCAGGACTTATTTTGGAAGCAGAGTCTGTTTTCCAGCTTCCACAGGTCCACTGATGGAGATGCATTTTCCCACAGGATGGAGCTTCTTTGGAGATTTGAGAAACTCAGTCATGTGTGTGACTTTCTGGGTTAGATTACTTCTGTGGAGATATGACACACCCAGTTGTGTGTCCTATTTGTGACACAATTGTTACTGTCCATTCAAAGTGGGTCTTCATTAGGTAACTAGAGTTTTATAAAAGTGGAGCATTTTGGAGAAACCTCAGTTTCAGTTGCTTGGAAAACAGTTGCTTGATAGCAGATGGAGACATAGATGTTTGGAGATGCTTGGAGTGTTCGCAAAGAGAACAAATACCTAGATATAGGTGGAACGCAGAAGACATCACCATGTGCCTTCCCATGAAAGGATAATCAAGCCAGAGCTCAGAGTCATGTCCCTAGGACTAAGTGAAGGTTCATCGTCACATAGAGAGGAAACCAGTGACATCAGAAGCTGGAAACTACAGAACTTGGAACAAGGACCAGCAGACACCAGCCATGTGCCTTCCCATATGACAGTCATTGGTTATTTTGAGTGAAGGTACTTTTTGGATGCCTTAGTTGGAATATATTTTCTGGCCTTAGAACTGTAGACTTGTAACATAATAAATTCCCTTTATAAAAGCCATTCTGTTTCTGGTATATTGCATTCTGGCAGCTTTAGAAAACTTACACACAGGATGAATGCATGTTTTTAAAAAATGTTTAACAACATTAATTTCCTAAGCTTTTGGCAAATTTTGAAAATGGCACTTCTAGCTCACACTGTGTGTGAACACAGAGGCAAAGATGGTCTTTGAAGAATATCCAACCAGTTCTCATGTGAAGAAGGTTGGAGTTTGATTCTTTTCTATAAAAATGGAGATTTAAGGCAAACAAAGGAGGGCTTTGCCTCAGATCTCCTAACAGAGTGGTATTTTGAAAAAGATGCCAGCCCCTTTCTTAGGTGAATATCAAATGTCAGAGCATCCAGGATTCTTGGTGGGAGGGTCTGAGATCCAGGGGCTGGTCCATCGCTGGCTACTGACCTTGCTGTGTCTTTGGGGAAGGAAGCTTGTGCATGGAGGCAAGGGGCTGCTGGTGCCATACCTGCAAGGGGCTGGTGGGAAATCTTTGCCACCCCCAGGCAACAAGACCAGAGAGGAACGCGGTTGGTTAGATGGTGTGGGGCTTTACCTTTCTTACTCATTCTGACCTTTCTCATCTTTGTCATCCCCACCATCTGGGAGTGGATGTGCATTTCACTGTCCACCACCCTCGTGGTGGGCAGGTGTCCAACTTTAGTGTTTTCAGTCTCTGGCTTCCCTTTGGGAGGTAAAGACACAGTACAACTGGGAATCACCATGGCTGGGTCAGCTTGAGGCCCTGGTAGGCGTGTAGAGCTAGTCGGACCCCAGGGGAGAGAGGTGAAGAGAGTTGGGTGGGGAGCGGGTTGCAGCCAGGAAGGGAGCAGGCCCCACCCAGGAAGGAAAGAACGTGTGTTTTCTAGGGTCCAGATGGAAGAATGAGGTAAACTGAAATATGTTCATCCCCAAAAGACCCAGTGAATATGATGTGTTTCTTTGTTCACATTCTTTGGAATTAAAATCTGTTTCATGATTTTTATGCTTACACAGTGAGCAATCTCTGAACTCATTTGGTCCTAATTTGTTAAATTACTTTATTTTATTGTACTGTATAATATATATACAAAGCAAGGAAATAAAATATCAGTAGTTTTCAAAGCACTCTTCAACAGTTAGATACAGGACAGATCCCAGAATTTGTCATGGCCTACCAGATAATCCTCTCAGATCTTTCCTTCTAAGTGCTCCAGAATAGAGCAGACTGGAGGGCATAATATATATACTTTTAAATATTTTTTTATCATCACAATCAACTTTTTTCCTTCTTTTTTGTGAAAAATAACATTTATATGAAAAACGATGTGTTTCAAACAACAGCACTACAATCACTTGTAGAAAATATTTCAGAGATTGACATGGATTACAAGTCCACAATTTTAGAATTTTAATTCTAATTACTCTGAAATACTGAAGACTAAAAGAGATATCTGTTTAAGGATGCAGCATTCATATTCATTTGTTAAATCTTATCTTCTCTGTATAACTCCACATCTCCTTTGATCTTCCATACCTCTATAGGGTTGTTTGGGCTATGGTGATTCTAAATTTTTGATATTGGAAATGTCTGTCACTATTACACTGTAGGGAGATGAACTAGTTCATATTCTGGAGAGGTTGGGGCCTCTAAGTTTCAGGACTTTTCTGCACAAGGGACCCATCTGAAGGTTGTAGGTTTCTGGAAAGTTATTCTCGTGCATGGATTGGTCCTTATTTTTAATTATCTATCTACATAATATATTTAATGTTGAATAGAGAAAATCTCCTACTATCCTGTCATAATTTTATTCTCTGTTCCAGTTTATTCTTCTAGATGAATTCAGAATCATCTAGCCACATGCAAGGATAATATCATTGGAATTCTAAAGAGGATTCCATTATAATAGCATTACTATCTTTCTCTCATTCGTTTATGGCATGTTTTTGAGGATTTTGTCTTATACTAGTAGTTCTGTTTTGTGGTCTTCGTCAATGCATTTCTTTATGAATAGCAGTCATCAAAGAATAAAGTGCCATAACATTGTGTGACTATTAGAGAATACACGTGGCATCTAGCTATTTTTCCATTCCCTTGTTGCTCATTTCTTATTGGGAAAAGTGACAGTTCTAAGATGTACAAGAAGAGTGATTCTAATTATGAATTGCATTCAGCTTGCATAATGAGACCCCCAACCAAAATAGTTGCACAAAGAAATTTGGGTTTATTTATGTACACATTCCAGGTCCAGAATTACAAAGTCCAGGGATGGTGCAGCAGCTCAGGAAAGTTATTAAGGACCCTTAATGTCTCCTTTTATTTTTGAGTAGCTGCTGCACTTATGGACACTGAAGTCATATCCTATTCAGGAAGAATGGAATTCAAAGATGCAGTACAAAGGGATGTGCATGGCGATACTTTAATCATTCATTTCTCTACTATAGTATATAGAAGAAAAGGTGCAATATCACGAGCTCAATGAATTTCAGAAACTGGATAATGTCCATGGAGCCAGAACCCAAACTGAGAAGCAGAATGTGGCCAGACCCCAAGGACATCTATTGCCCAGGGTGATTTAGACCCTCAATGGGATATTATTCAGCAACAAAAAGGATAGAGTTCTTGAAACTTGTTATGGCATGGATGAACATTGAATACATCAAAAATACACAGATGTTGTGATCTCACTTGTATGAAATCCAGAGAGGTGGATGGTGGATTACATTACTAGGGATCAAGTTGAGGAGGTGATATTGATTCCTGTGCAGAGTTTCTGTTTGAGGTGATGAAACAGATCAGGCAATGCTGTTGATTGTAGCAACACGTTGTGAATATGCACATCGCTAGTCAAAGGACCTCGTGATTATTGTTAAAATGCAAATTTTGAATTGTAAAACTTTAAAATATATGTAAAGTTTTAAATTTCTTGTTTAGTGTTAAATTTATAGAAATATTAATAGATCTATTAACATAATAAATTTGGGGGGAAATGAGACAATCCATACTAGGTGCTAAGCTCAACTAATGGCACGTAAGAATATGTAGACATATCTTAAAAGAAGAAAGTGTTTTATAAATCGAGCTAAAATGACAGATGGTAATTTTTGGTATAAGCATGACCTTCAGAAATGTTTTGGACAGGCCTTATGAAGCCAAGAGTGTGGGACCCATGGTTTTACATCAAATGAATATGGTTCTCCATCTCATTGAAGAGGAGAAAGCCAATTTCAACCACAAGGGCTGTGTCATCTCCCCACGTCAGCACTTTGGAGATCTCAGGAATTCATCAAGGTGGACACCTCAGTTGCAACTTTGGAAGAAACTGTAAGTCAGTGGATGGGGTGAATTGTTGGAGGTGAGATCTATGGAAGGCAGGAGAGTCCATGGGGGAGAATAATAAAAAAGAGATTCACTTTTCTCCTACCTGGGCTATTGGGAACAGATAATCAGTAGGAAAAATTTCCTTCCTGTCCAGCCTAGTGTCCCACAGGGCAGAAGTAACAAGGAAATGTGCCTAATGAGCAGGTATAGGAGAGGGGCAAAGATCTTCTCTGCTGCTGTTTCTCATCCTGTGCAGCCCTGGGCTAGATGGGACATGCCTGTTTCCTTGGAGACACAGCCCTGGTGAAGGGACGGATGCCAGACTCCTCCCTGATATCTTGATGGAGAAAGACCTTCACTCCCATCGCCAACCCCCAAGAAGGAATTTGTAGTTCTGCACGGAGACCTTCTTTTCATAGAGAACATCTTAGTGAGTTTGAAAGCTCAGCAGATTGTGCAGGGGAAGATCCAGGAAATGGAAGCCAAGAGCTTTTCCCTGAGGTCACCTGAGAGCTGGTTCAGCCCAGCCAAGAGCTGAGAGGTCTGTGCACTTGTTTTCACTAGTTTGATATTCAATGTATATATTTGTCATGTGAAAAAGGTGTCCACTAGACTCAGCAATTTAGGAATTCCTGTTGAAAGTTAGTGATAGATACATAAGTATATTAGTGGAGGGAATGAGAGGTAGAAAGTGTTTCCAGAAAAAACAGAATATCTGTCCTTGGAGCTTTGTCCTAAATGGGAGCAAGGAAAAAAGTGACGATAGCAATGGAGGAATGGGTAGTGAAGTGAGGGCTTTTTCTTCAGAGAGAGAAATATCTATTTGAGAATTTTTCTATATTAGCAACAAAGCTCATGTTCAATGGAGGTAGATTTTACCTTGTAACAACATTTCATGAGACAAATGCTCCCACGTGGGTATCACATGAGGAAAGATAACTTTTACTAGCAGCTTTAAGTTGGTATACTAAACATTTTACTTGGAAATTATTCCTTTATTGAGCAAGTTAAATTAATGTGATTGTATTAGCCATTTAATTTTTCCTTTTCAGCTAATTTTTTGTTCAAGTCTTGCTCTGTATACTGGCAGCTGAGTGTTTTAATTGTTTTGGTTGAAACCTTTCCAATGCAAAACTGTAGGTTTCTTTCTTTCTTCCTTTTTTTTTAACTCATTTGCTGTTTGCCTTTTAGATCTCTTTTGTACGTGTAGATGTGTTTAGGGACACAATGTGAAAGTTTATCAATTTCTTTTTGCGAAGGTGCATACATTTTGTGAGGTTAAATCCATCTCCCAGTGTTACATTTTTGGTTTCTCATGCTGCCTTTTGAATTTAGAAATTCTTCTTCCTTTGAATTAATAATAATTAGTATTTTATATGCATTCCCTTTTGGTTTGCTTCTCTCTTTTCCTTATTATACCTTCTGTCTTTTGCAGCTAGTTCTTTTTATAAAATACCGTCACCATCTCCTTTCAATTGAAAGTGTTCTCCTTTATCATTTGAGCACAGGGCACCTTTGTCCTCTGTAATCTAGAGGGCACATCTGTGATTGTTATCCTAAGGAGGTAGAATTGGGGACTTAAAAAGAATAAGGCATCTGAGTTGTAGAAAAACATGAGCTCATCTCGTCACCTGTAAAACCACTCATTCACTGCCAGGAGGGAACCATCTAAGCTTTTCCAGGTATTGATTTAACACCTTAACCATCTCAGGAGGATCCCTACCCAATCCACCCCTATAGAAGGGCTTTATTAAGATTTAAAAGTGTTTGGCCTCAATAAGATTTCAACTGTAAATATGGTAGAGCTGAGCTTCAAAATCAATTTCATCTCAATGCAAGATTTTTTTTTTGCATTTAATATCATTTACAGGTCTTCTGCCACTTCACATAAAAGATTCCCAGAATGTGTGCTACTTAAAGTAATTTCTTTTATGAAATGTTTGTTTGTTCTCTTTGCTCATTTTACTCTTGGGATTTCCATCTGTGTGGTGTCTTTTGACTCTGTGAAAACACCACTACTTTTATTTTCGCTAGACTCATTTTGCCCTTTTATTAGTTTCTATGGATATCTGGGTATATTCCCAAAGTTGGGATGCCACCAGAACCAAGGAAATTTTCTTTATCACAGTCCCTCAGGGGTGATTTGAAATTGTGTTTATTCTTTTCAACCAGGACATGGCATTCTCTCTCTCTTTCCTTGTAGAGCAGTTTTTTTTTATGTTTCTTTAAATGCAGGGCAGAAAATTGTCATATCAAAAGGAAGTTCCTAGTTTTCATATGCAAGGAGTCTTTCCAGCTGGAATTTCTGGGTACCATTCTTAAATATTTTGTGAAAATAATACAATGTTGTCAGCCTGCACTGTAATTACTTCTGGCTTACTCAGTTTTTGAGTAGGTGAGAATAACGTGGTGTTAATAGGGCACCAGGAAACCATTTTGCGTGTATCTGTATCTCTGTTTGTGTTTCTGTGTATATGAGTGCCTATCTTTCTGTGTGTCTTTGTGTTTGTGTGCATTTTGTGTTTGCGTCTCTGTGTGTGTATGTGCTTATGTGTCTGTTTTGTGTCTATATATGTCTGTGTCTCTGTTTGTGCATGTATGTCTGTGTTTGTGTGTCTGTCTTCATGTGCATTGTATGTTCCTTGGGGTATGCTTCCATGAGTGTTTATATGTGTGTTTGCTGGGGTTTGCATATTCAACAGAGCAGAAGATTGAACCCAGGGCTTCAAATTTTCATCTCAAGTACCCCTTGAGGGAAATAAAGGCTTCTATGTGTGCGCGGTTCGAAACTCAGTTTTTGCAGCTGCGGGTTGAGATTTCTGAAACCAATCGGCATAAACTCATCTTATGAGTGGCTGAATTACAATGCAGTGTGCATGGTGTCTGCTGTGAAAGTGTGGGTATCCACTGGTAATGAACAGGATCCTGAAAACTGGCATTGTGACATATATGTGATGATGATGTTGGGGGACATTGAAACCGTGGATTCTGCTGAGTCTTTGACAGAGAAAACTGTGATGTTCTGCTCTGAGGAATCAGCCATCCCAGTCTCAGCTGAAGATATTATCCCTGTTTCACTGGATGACACTCTGATGGAATGCCCTGAGGTAGTTGATTTGTAAGACACTACTATTTCCTCTCATGACACCTGGTCTCCCCTCTTTTCTTCCAGTCCTATAACATCACTAAAGTCCCAACATACCCCCTAGGGGGAGGGACAAAGGTTGATCCATGAGGAGGTGTACGCACGCCAAAAGGACTGAATGCTGTTCCCAATGTATGCACTGAGAAATCAGGGGAATATGCATAGAAATATTTATGAAGGATGTGGAATAAAGGTAGAAGGAATATAAAGTTGGATCAAGCTCAAATCAGTGAATGGATCCACTAAGCAGAGATTCTGGATTCAATCATGTAACTTCAGAGGTTAGGAAGGGCCATATTAGTTTGAAAGTTTTGGTGGCTGAAGTGTGGACCATACAATATCCTACATTAACGTGGTTTAAATGGCAGAACTACCCTCGTATAATGCAAAATGAGGGGATCCAAAGGCTTAGAGATATTGCAATGTTAGTGTGCACTTATCATGTCAGGCCTTCTTACCCACCCCTGGAATGTCCAAGGACACACCTTTCACAAATGGGAGGAATAAATTTGCAAGAGCAGTTCCTTCATCCCCAAAAGACCCACCATTGAAAACAAAATTGGTAAGTCAGATACCAGTGTGGGCCAAACTTGGATCCATAAACACTTGGTAGAAGCCAACTGGCAGCAATTAATTGCCAAAGATCAGGTGGGCATGGCTACGAGAGTGAAGAGCAGAGGAGAACCTGAAATCAGAATATTCTGACTCACAGAGATGCGTTCCATTGGCTCTTTCCCTTGGCGTACCTAGAATCGAAATGGATGGACAGTCTACTAGATTCTTTCTTGCTATCGATAAGCACAAAAGTTCTAGTTCAAGTGAACAAAAGAATTAACTTGAATTACGAAAACAAATTCATGGCCCCTCAGTCACTTCTTAAACTTGGAACAACTTACAAGGCCAGATTCCTTTGAAGGAAGCCAATGACAGGATATAATGGAGAAAGACTCTGCTATACTGCCCCAAATTTATAGTTTTGTTATTCTTCCCAACTGTCCCCTAATAGACCAGTAATCTTTTACCTGGGTGATTGTGTATCAGGGAAAAGTAAATGATCATGCTTTTAAGGGATTTCCAGATACTGGCTGGCTCTGAACTGACATTAATTCTAGGAGACCCAAAATGTCACTATAGTCCCCAGTAAATATAAGGACTTATGAAGGTTCTTATAGAGAGACATAGTCAGCAAATGACAGAATGCCCACATTGGTTCCATGAGGTGTGGAATGAGCAGTACAATGGTAAAAAACCAAGTGGAAGGAACTAGATCTGTGTATACCTAGCAAAAGAGTAAAACCAAAGAATACCACAGTTATGGAAGTATTTCAGAGATTAGTACCCCCAACAAGGACTTGAAGGATGCAGGGATGGTGATTTCCAAAACATCTCCATTCAATTCTACTCTTTGGCCTGTACAGAAAACAGATGGATCTTAGAGGACAACAGTGGATTTTCATAAATTTAGCCATGCATGAGTCCAGCTGCAGCTGCTGTGCCAGTGATGATATCAATGCTTGGTGAAATGAAGATTGAAGACAATTGAAGACCATTTAAAGATGTTATTTTTAGTTAGCATGTAGCCAACTAAATCAGCATGGGTTTTAATTCTATTCTTGGAGATCTTCTAGAGCATGTCACAGAGACAAAGCCAAAGGAAAGTGCTGGAAGGCAATGGAAGCTGGAAGGAAATAAAGATAACATTTGAGGGAAAAGCCAAGGACCTTACAATTGCAGGCAGCCGGTCCCAGAACTGTGCAGGCTACAAGAAATGTGCCTTGCTGACATTTTGATGTTGGACTTGTATCCTCAAAAGTATGAGCCATTGTTTAAACCAACCCATTGTATGTTATATGCTGTAGCAGCTGGGATATTGACACATTGGCATGCAGCTATTGAACTGTCAAGTGCTCTTTTTATAGTTTAAAATAAAGGTCACCAGAAACAGTTTGGTTTCAGCTGGCAAGGCCAGCAATATACCATCACTGTCGTACCTCAGGAGTATATCATTTTCCATGCCTATGCCAGTGAGTTGTTTAGATGGTCAGGGTTTTGGAAAGAATATGATTGGAAAATTGTTGTCAAAGATATCAGGGAGACTTTTCAACATGAAGAAATTTGGAGTACACATAATCCAGGTGTCCCTGGAGACTGGGAGGTAATAGATAGGGTAAGGGGTTCTAGCAGAAAGGTTGGGTTTTGGCAGTTGGGTGTGACTACGGAATCACTGTACTGCTATTTCATTTTGGTCTTCAGTGTTTGGAGCAGCTGGAGGGAAAGATCTAGGATTGTGGAGCTGTAGCCCATACCAAACTTCATGATCTGATCTGTGACTGCTTGTTGAAGTGTACATAGGAATTAATTGCTTTTTAAAATATTTGGTGTGTCTCCCACTTGCAAATGTTAAAAAAAGAAGTCAGGTAGATAAGTTATTGGAAGTCAGGCAAAGAATTCAGGGGGAACTTTATAAGTATAGATCTTTCTTGATGGGTGAAACAGAGGATAGTATGATTTCCCCTTTGAACACTCTACAGAGGGTGATTTCAGCAGAGAAAATTTTGATAACGAGTGGATAAAATAACCCATTTTATGGTGTAATGGTCCAAATTCTCTAGGGAAAGAGAATTGGCAGCAGATATCTGCAAATATTATGTGATATTTAATAAGAATTGTGTCACCCGATGGTGGAGATGCACAAGTCTAAATTCTGGTGGGGAGATGGCAAGCTGGGAGCTCTGTGAACCTCCTTGAGGATTTTTCCAGGAGAAGCTGGCTTGATGAAGTAGAGATGAACTTCTCTCTTCTGACCTCTGAAATCATCTCTTCTCCTTTGAAAGTCTTCAACTGATTGGATAATGTGTCTAATCATATTTAAGAACAACCAGCCTGTATCAATATACCTTTTAACCCCAAAAATCTCTGTTCAGGAGTGAAGAACACTTATCCAGAACCTTGTCTCTTTAGCATTTTGGTACCATATCTGGTGTTGATGTTTTGCATACTTCTATTGTTAAATCATACAAGCAGCAACAATGCCACCTTTATTATTGGAAATAGAGTCATTAGTGCCTTTGAATCTAAACAGATTAGAGAACCAATTCCCAAAATTCCAGACCAATTTATATATCTTATCCTTAGGATTCTGTTTCACAAGAACCATTCCTGATACAAAAACTGAAATAGTCAGGGTTCTCTACAGAAACATAACTGATAGGATATAAAGTAAATAATGAGATTTGAGAAAGAACTTCTCATATAATTGTGTGAATGAACAATTCCAAATTCCAGAGGGCACTCTGTGTGCTAGGTACTCTGACGAGGGTACTTGATGAATTTTCCAGGAGATGCTGGCTTGCTGATATAGAGAAAGAATTCTCTTTTCTGACTGCTGAAATCATCCCTTCTCCTTTTAAAACCCTCAACTGACTGGATTACATACCCTTGATGGTTGAGAGCAATCTCCTCGGGTGATTGTAGATGCCATCATCCATACATCTCGGGTGATTGTAGATGCCATCATCCATATATGAAACATTAAATTATTGATCATTTAAGTTCACAAAGTATCTTCACAATAACTAACAGGCTAGTGCTTGCTTACGCAACCAACTGGACACTGCCCCCTGGTCAAATTGACACATGAACCTATCACAAGTGGATATGAGAAAGCCTCAACCACACTTGTCATTGCCCAATAGACTCATGAACAAAGTGACCATGATGTCAAAAATGGAGTTTATGCATGGGCTCAGCAACATGGATTTCCACTCAACAAGGCCAGGTTGGCTACAGCCACTGCTGAATGCCCATCTTCCAGCAGCAGAGACCAATACCCACTCCCTGATATGGCAACATTCCTTGATTTGTCAGCCTACTACCTGGTAGCAGGATGTTTGCATTGGGCCTCTTTCATAATGGAAGGAGCAGGGTTTTTTACTTACAAGAATAAATGTTTCCTCTTGATATAGACTTATCATCCTTGCTGCAATGCTTCTGTGAAACTACCATTTCTAGTTTGTGCTATCTATGATGATGGTCAGCTACCCAGCATCGCCTCTGGGCAAGGCGCTGACTTCACAGCAAATGAAGTGCTGGGATGGGCACATTGTTATAGAATTCACTTGCCTCCCTATGTTCCCCATCATCTGGATGTGGGCTGGATTGATGGAATGGTGGAACGGGCTTTGAAAGACTCAATTATGGTGCTAGCTCGGAGGTAATACCTTGAGGTGGTGGGACAATGTTCTCCAGAAGGCTGTGTATGATCTAAATCACCATCCACTCAATTTGGCTCTTTATTTTTTTAGTAGAACTTGTTGTTTATTTGTTACTTTTTTGACGTGCAATGGGATTTTTTCCAATTTTAAAATACTTTTTATTGAGAAATCTCCACACACATACAGTCCAACCTTATTTTATAATCAAAGGCTCAAAATATCACCACATAGTTGTTTATTTGTCACTAAGATCATTTTTAGAAGATCTGCATTACTCCAGAAAAAGAAATAAAAGAAAAAAAAGAACTTATGCAACCCATACCCCTTATGCCTCCCTCTCATTGACACACAGTATTTGTCTACCCAATTTTTATTTATTTTATCCCCCATTATTTATATGTTTTTATCTTTTTATTTTCTACTCATCTGTCCATAACCATATATAAAAGGAGCATCAGACAAATGGTTTTCACAATAACACAGTCACAACATAAAAGCTATTTAATTATACAGTCATCTTCAAGAATTGAGGTTACTGGAACAGAATTCAACAGTTTCAGGTATTTCCCTCTAGACAAATCAATACCTCATAAACTAAAAGAGATATATGCTGCTCTGTTTCACACAACCCGTATTAATGGGTTCAGGAGTCAAGGTATGGGAATGGAGTGGCATACTCGTTATTATCCCTAGTGCTTTTTGTTTTGTTTTGTTTTTTTGGTGCATGGTCAAGGAATTGAACCTGGGTCCCCGCATGGATGGTGATCATTCTACCACTGAACCATCGGTGAACATCTATCCATAGTGCTTTTTAAGAAAATTTTGTTTCCTGTATCTTCAACCTTATGCTCTGCAGTATTTCCAAAGGAAATTGTGGTCTCACTGGCAAACACAACGTTTCCACTGAACTGGGAGTTAAGATTCCGAACACGCTACTTTGGGATATTCATGCCTCTGAATCAACAGGCAAAAAAAGTTACTGTCCTTGCTGAAGTAAATGAGTCTCATTATCAAGTGGAAATAGAAATGTAACTACATGATGTGGGTGAGGAAGATTTGCTGGGAATATGGGCGATCCCTTCAGGCATCTCTCCAAACTGCCATTCCCTGTGATTGAAGTCATTGGAACACATCAACAACCAACCCAGGCAGGTCTCCTAACAGCCCAGTCCTTTAAGGATTGAAAAATTAGGTCACCACATCAAGGAAATAAACACAACCAGCTGAGTTGCATGCTGAGGGCATAGAAAATATGGAATGGGTAGAGGAAGCAGGTGGTTTTATATATGAGCTTTGTCTCCATAACCAGTTACAGAAATGAGGAGACAATGGCCATTTCTTTATTCCTTTCTTATGATCTTAGTACAGATGCAAAACCTTTGTTTTCTTTCCTCCCTTATCCCTATAACATATAAAATAAATTGTATTAATTTCATGTCATCGTATTTAAGGTAAAGACCTTAAGGATAATAGTGAATTTTAATTGAGTACTTTCATCCTCTTGTGGGGAATGTGTTATTATTACATTTCCAGTCACATGCAGGACAGGTGGATTATGTTAGGTGAAAGTAGGTCTATGTTATTAAAGTCATATGAGATTATGTAACATTTAAGAAAATGTGCATGGGTGACAAGTTTATTAGGTGTGGATTGTAATATTTAATTTCATGTATGGATTTGGCTGGGTTAAGCTGTCCAAATGTATGGTCAAGCAAGCACTGGCCTGATTATCCATGGGTGGGTATTTTGTAGATGGATTTAAATCATTTGTCAGTTGCTTGGATATGGCTGATTGCATCTATAATCAACCAAGGAGATGGGCATCAGCAGTGAGAGACATCTCCTCATGTGATCAGTTGGAAGTGAAAGCGAGACCTGAGAAGTTCATTAGCCATAGAAAGGAATTTCTATTTGTACGTCAGGTTTCCATATTCTCCTGGGTATTCATCATCACATTGATTGGAAATCACAATGTGCAGTTTCTGTGGGGAATTCAAGGTTACCTCCATTGAGTTTTTGACTCGTGGATCCTATGGAATTTGGACTTGTCAATCCCCACACTCTTGAGCCAAATCCTCTTATAAATCTCCTAATATTTACATATTCAAGTATATGTGATCTATCTATCTATAACCTATCATCTTACCAGTTTCATTTCTCTCATCTACTCTGACTAACACACCTTTGCAACCCAACTTAGTGAAGTGCAAGAGTATAACATGTAGATAAGGGACTCTCCATAATTTGGAGTTTCAAAATTGGGTTCCCACCTGGTTCTTAAAAGTTCTCTTTCACCATCTCTCATCTTCTCACTTTTACTAATCCCCAGGCACACTGCCTTCCTTGTTGACCATGAATATCCAATCAAGCTCTTTCCTTAGGGCCATTCCCTGTACTGGTCACAAACTTCTTAATTCCTTGTGACTCACAACTTCTGCATCGTGAGGTCTCAATTCAAATGTTTCACCGCCTGCCAATCTTGCTTGAATATTGAGCATCCCCACTCAAACTCTCCTTTTCACCTGCTTCCATTTCATTTTAGCTGCTGTCACTATGTCACATATTATATGTTTTATTGATGGTATCATTTAGTTATTTTCTTTCCCCTTCACCAGACTGCAGGTAATTTTGCTTGAGACACATTAGTTCCATTGTCTACTCGGTGCTTGAAGCATAGCTGGATGGAATAGTCATTCTACAACCTCTCCAACCTAGTGTCCCACAGGGTAGAAGTAACGAAAAAATGTGCTGGGAGGTCATTGCAGTGGGTTTCTACTAGTGTGATATTCAATTTATTTATTTGTCATGTGAAAAATGTGTCCATTGAATTCAGCAATGCAGCAACTTCTGTTGACAGTTAGTGATAGAAATATAAGTACAATTAGTGGAGGGAATGAGAGATAGAAAGTGTTTCCAGAAAAAGCAGGATATCTGTCCTTGGAGCTTTGTCCTAAATGAGAAAAAGGAAAAAAGTGACATTAGCAATGGAGGAATGGGTAGTGAAGTATGAGCTTTTTCAGGGAGAGAAATATCTATGTTTAAAGTGATTTGGCCCCAGTCAGATTTCAACAGCTAAGGTATGTTAAATCTGAGCTTCAAAATCAATTTCATCTGAAAGCAAGATTTTTTTTGCATTTATTATCATTTACAGGTCTTCTGCCACTTCACATAAAAGATTCCCAGAATGTGTGCTACTTGTTATAATTTCTTTTGTGAAATGTTCATTTGTTCTCTTTGTTCATTTTACTCTTGGGTTTTCCATCTGTATGGTGTCTTTTGACCCTGGGAAAACACTACTATCTTTATTTTGACTAGACTCGTTTTTCCTCTTTTATTAGTTTCTGTGGATATCAGGGTAGATTCCCAAAGTTGGGACACCACCAGAACCAAGAAAACTTTCTTTATCAGTATCCCTCAGGGCTGATTTGAAATTATGTTTATTCTTTTCAATCAGGACACGGCATTCTCTCTCTCTCTTTCCCTGTAGAGCAGTTTTTTGTTTCTTCAAATGCAGGGCAGAAAATTGTCGTATCAAAAGGAAACCCCTAGTTTTCATATGCAAGGAGACTTTCCAGCTGGAATTTCTGTGTACCATTCCTAAATATTCTGTGGAAATAATACAATGTTGCCGTCTTGAACTGTACTCACTCCTGGCTTACTCAGTTTTTGTGGAGGTGAGAAGAACGTGGTGTTAACAGGGCACCAGGACACCATTTTGCAGTGTGTGTACCTGTGTCTTGTGTTTGTGTGTCCTTAAATACGATTGCCTATTTTTCAGTGTGTCTTTGTGTTTGTGTGCATTCTTTGTTTGTGTGTCTGTGTGTGTGTGTGCCTGTTAATCTGTTTGGGTCTGTATATGTCTGTTTCTGTCTTTGTGCATGTATGTCTGTGTTTGTGTGGCTGTCTTCATGAGTGTTGTATGTGCCTCTGGGTGTGCTTCTGAGAGTGTGTATACGTGTGTTTGCTGGGGGTTGCACATTCATTGGAAAAAAAGATTGAACCTAGGGCTTCACTTTGCATCTCAGGTGCCCATGGAGGGACATGAAGACTTCTATGTGTGCCCTGATGAAAACTCAGTTTTTGTAGCTGTAGCATGAGATTTCTGAAACCCATCAGCATAACCTCATCCTATGAGTGGCTGAATTACAATGCAGTATGCATGGTGTCTGCTGTGAAAGTGTGGGTATCCATTGGGAAAGAATGCAGTCCTGAAAATTGGCATTGTGACATATATGTGATGGTGATATTGGGATGACATTGAAACCTTGGATTCTGCTGAGTCTTTGCCAGGGAAAACTGTGTTCTGCTCTGAGGAATCAGCCTTCCCAACGTCAGCTGAAGATATTAACCCTGTTTCACTGGATGACACTATAATGGAATGCCCTGAGCCAGTTGGCTTATAAGACACTGCTATTTCCTCCGATGAAACCTGGTCTCCCCTCTTTTCTTCCAGTCTTATAATTACACTAAAGTCCTTCAGGTCCCCAGGGGGGAGGTACAAAGTGAGACCTATGAGGAGGTGTACTACATGCCAAAAAAACTGAATGCTTTTCCCAATGTATGCAACTCAGAAATCAGGGGAATCTTCATGGAAATATTTATGAAGGATGTGGAATAAAGGTAGAAAGAATATAAAGTTTGATCTGGCTCAATCTATTGAATGGATCCAATCAGCAGAGATTCTGGATTCAATCATGTAACTTGAGAGGTTAGAAAGGGCAATATTAATTTGTAAGTTTGGGTGGCTGAAGCATGGACCAAACAATATCCTACATTAATGTGGTTCTAATGACAGAACTGCCCTTGTATAATGTAAAATGAGGGGATCCAAAGGCTTAGAGAGATTGCAACGTTAGTGTGCATTTATCTTATCAGGCCTTCTTACCTACCCCTGGAATGCCTGAGGATATCCCTTTAACAAATGGGAGGAATAAATTTGTGAGAAAAGCTCCTTCATCCCCAAAAGACCAATTGTTCAATTTTTGGGGGGTATATCAGATACCACTGTGGGCCGAACTTGGATCCATCAACACTTGGTAGAAGCCAAGTGGCAGCAATTAATTGCCAATGATCAGGTGGGCATGGCTACAAGAATGGACAGCAGAGGAGTATCTGAAATCACTATATTCTGACTCACAGAGATGTGTTCCATGGCTCTTGCTCTTGGGGTACCAAGAAGTGAAATGGATGTGTAGTCTACTAGATTCTTTCTTGCTATCCATAAACACAAAAGTTCTAGTTCAAATGAACAGAAGCCTTAACTTGAATCATGAAAACAAATTCATGGCCCCTCAGTCACTTTCTAGACTGGGACAACTGACAAGCCCAGAACCCTTTGAAGGAAGTCAATGCCAGGATACTATCAAGAAAGACTCTGCTATACTGCTCTAAATTTATAGTTTTGTTATTTCTCCCAACAGTCCCCCAATAGGCCAATAATCGTTTACCTGGTGTTTGTGCATCTGGGAAAAGTAAATGATCTTGCATTTCAGGGATTTCCAGATACTGGCTCTGAACTGACATTAATTCTAGGAGACCCAAAATGTCTCCATTGTCCCCAGTAAATATAAGGACTTATGAAGGTCATTATAGAGACATACTCAGCAAATGACGGAATCCCCACAGTGGTACCATGAGGTGTGGAATGAGTGGTATAATGGCAGGAAAATCCAAGTGGAAGGAATTAGATCGGTGTCTAGCTAGTGAAAGAGTGAAACCAAAGAATACCACATTCTTGGAGGTATTTCAGAGATTTATACCCCCATCAAGGACTTGAAGGATGCAGAGATGGTGATTCCAACTGCATCTGCATTCAATTCTACTCTTTGGCCTACATGGAAAACAGATGGATATAAGAAGGTGACAGTAGATTTTCGTAAAGTTACCCATGTGGTGAGTCCAACTGCAGTTGCTGTGCCAGAGATGATATCACTGCATGGTCAAATGAAGATTGAAGACAATTGAAGACATTTTGAAGATATTTTTAGTTAGCATGTAGCCAACTGAATCAGCATGGGTCTTAATTCGATTCTTGGAGGACTTCTAGAGCAAGTCACAGAGACAAAGCCAAAGGAAAGTGCTGGAAGACAATGGAAGCTAGAAGGGAATAAAGATGACATTTGAGAGAAAAGCCAAGGACCTTACGATTGCAGGTAGCCAATCCCAGAACTGTGCAGTCTACAAGGACTGTGCCTTGCTGACATTTTGATGTTGGACTTGTAGCCTCAAAAGTATGAGCCAATAAATTCCCATTGTTTAAACCAACCCATTGTATGTTATATGTTGTAACAGCTGGGATATTGACACATTGGTATGCAGCTATTGACCTGGCAAATGCTTTTTTTATAGTTGTAAAGTAAAGGTCACCAGAAACAGTTTGGTTCAGCTGGCAAGGCCAGCAATATACCATCACTGTCGTACCTCAGGAGTATATCAGTTTTCCATGCCTATGCCAGTGAGTTGTTTAGATGGTCAGGGTTTTGGAAAGAATATGATTGGAAAATTGTTGTCAAAGATATCAGGGAGACCTTTCAACATGAAGAAATTTGGAGTGCATATAATCCAGGTGTCCCTGGAGACTGGGAGGTAATAGACAGGGGAAGGGGTTCTAGCAGAAAGGTTGGGATTTGGCAGTTGGGTGTGTCTACGGAATCACTGTATTGCCATTTTATTTTGGTCTTCAGTGTTTGGAGCAGCTGGAGGGAAAGATCTAGGATTGTGGAGCTGTAGCCCATACCAAACTTCATGATCTGATCTGTGACTGTTTGTTGAAGTGTACATAGGAATTAATTGCTTTTTAAAATATTTGGTGTGTTTCCCACTTGCAAATATTAAAAAAAAAGTCAGGTAGATAAGTTATTGGAAGTCAGGCAAAGAATTCAGGGGGAACTTTATATGTATATATGCTTCTTGATGGGTGAAACAGAGGATAGTATGATTTCCCATTTGAACACTCTACAGAGGGTGATTTCAGCGGAGAGAATTTTGATAACAAGTGGATAAAATAACACATTCTATGGTGTAATGGTCCAGATTCCCTAGGGAAAGAGAATTGGCAGCAGATATCTGCAAATATTATGTGATATTTAATAAGAATTGTGTCACCCGATTGTGGAGATCCACAAGTCTAAATTCTGGTGGGCAGATGGCAAGCTGGGAGCTCTGTAAACCTCCTTGAGGATTTCCCCAGGAGAAGCTGGCTTGCTGAAGTAGGAATGAAATTCTATCTTTTGAATACTGAAATCATCCCTTCTCCTTTTAAAGTCTTCAACTGATTGGATAATACTTCTAATCATATTTAGACACAACCAGCCTATATCAGTATGCCTTTTAACTCCAAAAATCTCTGTTCAAGAGTGAAAAACACTTATCCAGAACCTTGCCTCTTAAGCATTTTCGTACCATAACTGGCGCTGATATTTTGCATACTTCTATTGTCAAATCATACCATGGGATATCAATGCCACCTTTGTTATTGGAAATAGAGCCATTAGTGCTTTAAATCTAAAAGATTAGAGAACCAATTCCCAGAATTCCAGACCAATTTAGTTATCTTATCCTTAGGATTCTGTTTCTCTAAAACCATTCCTGATACCAAAGCTGAACTAGTCAGTGTTCTCTATGGAAACATAACTGATAGGGGATATCATAAATAATATGAGATTTTGAAAAAGAACATCTCATATAATTGTGTGAGTGAACAATTCCAAATTCCAGAGGGCACTCTGTGTGGTAGGCACTCTGAGGAGGGTCCTTGATGAACTTTCCAGGAGATGCTGGCTTGCTGATATAGAGAAAGAATTCTCTTTTCTGACTGCTGAAATCATCCCTTCTCCTTTTAAAGCCCTCAACTGACTAGATTAAATACCTTGATGGTTAAGAGCAATCTCTTGGTTGATTGTAGATGCCATCATCCATACATGAAAAAATTAAATTACTTATCATTTAAGTCCACAAAGTACCTTCACAATAATTAACAGGCCAGTGCTTGCTTATGCAAACAACTGGACAAACCACCTGGCCAAATTGACACATGTACTGATCACAGGTGGATACGAGAAAGCCTCAACCACACTTGTCATTGCCCAATGGACTCAAGAACAAAGTGCCTATGATGTCAGGGATGGAAGCTATGCATGGGCTCAACAACATGAACTTCCACTCACCAAGGCGAGGTTGGCTGCAACCACTGCTGAATGCCCAATCTTCCAGCAGCAGAGACCAATACCCAGTCCCTGATATGGCAACATTCCTTGATTTGTCAGTCTCCTATCTGGTGGCAGGTTGTTTGCATTGGGCCACTTTCATAATGGAAGGAGCAGCGTTTTTTACTTACAAGAGTAAATATTTCCTCTTGATATGGATTTCTCTTCCTTGCTTGCAATGCTTCTGTGAAACTGCCATTTCTAGTTTGTGCTATCCACGATGATGGTCATCTATCCAGCATTGTCTCTGGGCAATGAGCCGACTTCACAGCAAATGAAGTGCTGGAATGGGCACATTGTCGTGGGGTTCACTTGTCTCACCATGTTCCCCATCATCTGGATGCAGGCTGTATTGATGGAATGGTGGAACGGGCTTTGGAAGACTCAATTAAAGTGTTAGCTCGGTGGTAATACCTTGAGGTGGTGGGACAATGTTCTCCAGAATGCTGTGTATGATCTAAATCACCATCCACTCAATTTGGCTCTGCATTTTTTTTGGTAGAACTTGTTGTTTATTCTTTACTTTTTTTGATGAGCAAAGGGTTTTTTTCTTTTCTTTTTTAAAATATTTTTATTGAGAAATATCCACGCACATACAGTGCAACCTTATTTTATAATCAAAGGCTTACAATATCATCACATAGTTGTGTATTTGTCACTAAGAAAATTTTTAGAACATCTGTATCATCCCAGAAAAAGAAATAAAAAGAAAAAAAGAACTCATGCATCCCATACCGCTTAAGCCTCCCTCTCATTGACATACACTATTTGTATACCCATTTTTTACCCTTTATACCTCCATTATTTATTTATTTATTTTTATCCTTATTTTTCTACTCATCTCTCTATAACTGGCAAAAAGATTTGCCAGGAATATTGGCGATCCCTTCGGGCGTCTCTGCAGACTGCCTTTCCCTGTGATTGAAGTCAATGGAACAGAGCGGCAACCAACTCAGGCAGGTTTCCTAACAGCCCAGAACTTTAAGGACTGAAAAATTAGGTCAGCACATCAAGCAAATAAACACAACCAGCTGAGGTGCGTGCTGAGGGTATAGTAAATATGGAATGGGTAGAGGAAGCAGGTAGTTTTAAATATGGGCTTTGTGTACATAAGCAGTTACCGAAATGAGGACAAAATGACCATTTCTTCCTTGTTTTCTTATGAGGTTAGTATAAATGCAAAATTTTCGTTTTCTTTCCTCCCTTATCCCTATATCATATAAAATAAATTGTATTAATTTCATGCCATCATATTTAACTTACACAACCTAAGGATAATAATGATTTTTAATTGAATACTTGCACCCTCTTGTGGGGAATGTGTTATTACATTCTGGGCATGTGCAGGACAGGTGAATTATGTTAGGTGAAAATTAGTCTATGTTATTAAATTCATATGACATTATGTAACATTTAAGAAAATGTTTATGGGTGACAAGTGTACTAGGTGTGGATTGTAGTGGTTAATTTCATGTGTAATTTGGCTGGGTTATGGTGGCTAAATGTATGGTCAAGCAAGCACTAACCTGATTATTCCTGGGAAGTTATTTTGTAGACGGATTTAAATCTTTGGTCAGTTAATTGCATATGGCTGACTACAACTCCGATCAATCAAGGAGATGGCCCTCAGCATTGAGAGGCCATGTGGTCATTTGGACGTGAAAGAGAGACCTGAGCATTTCATTAGCCATGGAAAAGAATTTCTATCTGTACTTCAGGTTTCCATCACATTGATTGGAAATCACAATGTGCAGCTTCTGTGGGGAATTCAAGGATACCTCCATTGAGTTTCTGCCTTGTGGGTCCTATGGAATTTGGACTTGTCAATCCCCATATTCTTGAGCCAAATCCTCTTACAAATCTCCTAATATTTACATATTTAAGTATATGTAATCTGTCTATCTATCACTTATCATCTTACCAGTTTCATATCTCTCATTTACTCTAACACACCTTTGCAAGAAACTTAGTGAAATGCCAGAATAAAACAGGTAGATAAGGTATTCTCTATAATTTGGTGTTTCATCACTGGGGTCCCACCTTATTCCTCAAAAGTTCTCTTATGCCATCTCTCATCCTCTCCTTTTTACTAATCTCCAAGCATACTGCCTTCCCTGTTGACCAAAAATATCCAATCAAGCCCTTCCTTAGGGCCTTTGTCCTGCACATTCCCTGAACTGGTCACAAACTTCTAAATTCCTTGTGACTCCTGCCTTCTGTATCTTGAGGTCTCAATTCAAATGTTTCACTGCCTGATAGTCTTGCTTGAATATTGGGCATCCCCACTCAAACTCTCCTTTTCACCTGCTTCCATTTCATTTTAGCAGCTGTCACTACGTCACATATCATTTCTTTTACTGATGATATTATTTAGTTATCTTCTTTCCTCTTTGCCAGATAGCAGGGAATTTTTTTGCTTGAGGCACATTATTTCCATTGTCTCATCAGTGCCTGCAGCAAAGCTGAATGGAATAGTCATTCCACAAGTGAATGAATGATTTTCTCATGAAGACCTTTGTATGCAAACAGCTAGGGAAATGTTTCAAAAGTTGGACAGCAATTCCTAATCAGAGATGGCAACCTGCTTAGAATTGATAAACAAATCCAGAAATTAATTTCCTTACTCTGAAATATAAACTATGGATATATTAGTAATGATTGTTTTTGAAAATTAGTTATGTTATTTCTCTCTTTTTGAGTAGTCACATCAAACGCATGGAATGAGGAAATGAGATGTGAGTTTCAGAATTTCATCTTTTGGGATTTTCGGAGGAACCAGAACTGCAGATGTTCCTCTTTGGGCTCTTCCTGTCCATGTACCTGGACACTGTCTTTGGGAACCTGCTCATTGTACTGGCCACAATCACCGACTCCCACCTCCACATGCCCATGTACTTCTTCCTTTCCAACTTGTCCTTTGCTGACATCTGTTTGTCCTCCATCACCATCCCAAAGATGCTGGTGAACATCCACACGCAGAGGAGAGACATAACCTTTGCAGGCTGCCTCACTAGATGTTCCTTTTCATAGTCTTTGGAGGGTTGGATGACTTCCTTCTGACCGTGATGGCCTATGACTGCTTCATGGCCATCTGTCACCCCCTGCACTACATGGTCATCTTGAACCCCCAGCTCTGTGTCCTGCTGCTTCTGGTTTCTTGGGTCATGAGTACTATGAATTCCTTGTTACACAGCTTACTGGTGTGGCACGTCTCCTATTGTACACATTTGGAGACCCCTCACTTTTTCTGTGAATTTCACCAGATGGTCCAACTTTATTGCTCTGATACCTTCATTAATGAAATAGTGATGTATCTTCCAACCGGGATCCTGTTTTTTGGTCTGTTCACTGGTATCACTTACTCTTATTCTTAGATTTATTCCTCTGTGCATGTGATCTCTCCTATCCAGCGGATGTATAAAGCATTCTCCACTTGTGCATCTCACCTCTCAGTGGTCTTCTTATTTTATTGCCAACTCCTAGGAGTTTATCTTAGTTCTATTGCATCCCCAGATGTACATCCAAGTGCCACAGCCTCTGTGATGTACACTGTGGTCCTCCCATGCTGAACCCCTTTTTTTACAGCCTGAGGAATAAAGATGTGAACGGGGTTCTGAAAAGATTCTTCCTAGTGAACAAGGGAGTGAAGTCATAAATGTGTCATTTTTCCTGGGGCAGAGGAGGTGCTTCTGTTCACAGTGGTCAAGCCTCTGAGACAGAAGCTGTGATTTCTTGAACAGTTTCTGAACAAGAACCTGCCCTTGACTCAGAGATGGCCTTAAATTTGATGAAACAAAATTTAAATCATACTTTGCATTACCATAGAAAAGAATTGTGTTTAATGGTAAACATCTACTAAGTGAAGTAAGAAATCTTGGTCTCCCTTTTCAATGGGACTTATACACTTAAGTGCAGGATTGGGCTGCATGTCTTGCACTAATTTGATGATATATGTGACTCTTTTAATTTTTGTGAGTAAAATATGTGCTCTTTGTATTCATTTTGTCCTAACCATTAACAGTATGTGAATGAAAAATCTATGTATTTATGGCGTCATACATTTTATGATCTCCTTACCCTCATTTTGCATTAAAAACTTGTTTTAAAAATATATTACTCACGTAGTAAAAATTTTCACTGTGATGAATTTTTACAAGGTTAATACCCCGATAAATAACATTATCTTTGAAATGACTACCTGTCTTCTCTTTTTGAGACAGGTTTCCCATTTTCAGAAAACTGGTCTCCTGACTGTAATTTATTGTTTACTTGTGATGCTTTTTTTGTAATTTGTATAAATCAAGTAAAAGTTCTATGCTATTTAATGAAGGCTTATTTCACTGACTTGGATATGGTTGTAAACAAACCATCATCAGTGATCCATTGTAATCCTTTCTGTTACTATACTAAGTTTTGTATCCCTCTACTGTTGATGAGAATTTGGCTAGTTCTCACTTGGGGGCCTTCACCATAAGGTTCCATTCAGCATTATGGCTCATGTCTTCTCTGAATGCTTGAACATGATGGGAGAGAGTGAGTATGCTGGCTCTCAATTGCAAAATAGAAATGAACACTGCCATGTCAGGAGGTCCTGGCTGATGATGAAGTGGATCTGTATTAGTCAAGGTCCTCATGGGAAAGAGAATAGGATGTAAAAGCACTGGAAAGGACTGAAGTTTCCACTCCAGCAGACTCAAAGGACCAAGAACCAATCCACAGAAGACAAACCTTGATGTCTAGTGGAGAATACCTGTTTCATTGCAGAGTTGTGTCAGAGATGTATCCCCTGTTCTCCTTTGAATTTCTTCCTTCTGGAGGTGCAAAGTCCATCCTAATCTCTCTCCCAGGACCTATTTTGGAAGCACAGTCTGTTTTTCAGCTTCCACAGGCCCACCGCTGGAGATGAATTTTCCCACAGGATGAAGCTTCTTTGGAGATATGACAAACTCAGTTGTGGGTGTGACCTTTTGGGTTGGATTACTTCTGTGGAGGTATGACATACTCAATTGTGTGTCCCATTCCTGACCCAGTTTTGACTCTGTCCATTCAACGTGGTTCTTCATATAAACGGAGATCATTTTGGAGAAACCTCAGATTCAAATGCTTGGAAAACAGTTGCTTCATAGCAGACGGAGACATGAATGTTTGTAGATGCTTGGAGTGTTGACAGAGAGAACAAATGCCTAGATATGGGCAGAGCCCAGAAGACATCACCATATGCCTTCCTATGAAATGTTAAGCAAGCCAGAGCTCAGAATCATATCCCTAGGAGCTAAGTGAAGGCCCATGGTCACATAGAGAGGAAAACACTGATATCAGAAGTTGGAAAGAACAGAACGAGTAACAAGAACCAGCAGACGCCAGCCATGTGCCTTCCCATGTGACAGACATTGGCTATTATATTTCTTTTTGTTAAAATGTATTTATTAATTAAAAAATTAACAAACAATATAAAATATTAACATATATACTCAGTAATTCACAATATCATCACTTAGTTGCATATTCATCAGTTCTTAGAACATTTGCATCAATTCAGAAAAAGAACTAAAAACACAATAGAAAAAGAAATAAAATGAAAACAGAATGAAAAGAAGATTATACCTACTCTACTGCTTACCCCTCACTTTAATTTATCACTAGTATTTCAAACTAAATTTATTTTAACATTTGTTCCCCCTATTATTTATTTTTATTCCATATATTCTACTCGTTTGTTGACAAGGTAGATAAAAGGAGCATCAGACACAAGGTTTTCACAATCACACAGTCACATTGTGAAAGATTTATCATTATAAAATCATCATCAAGAAACATGACTACTGGAACACAGCTCTACATTTTCAGGCAGTTACCTCCAGCCTCTCCATTACATCTTGAATAACAAGTTGATATCTACTTAATGTATAAGAAGAACCTCCAGGATAACCTCTCGACTCTGTTTGGAATCTCTCAGCCATTGACACTTTGTCTCATTTCACTCTTCCCCCCTTTAGTCAAGAAGGTTTTCTCAATTCCTTGATGCTGAGTCACAGCTCATTCTAGGGTTTTTCTCAATCACTTGATGCTGAGTCTCAGCTCATTCTAGTGTTTTTCTCAATCCCTTGATGCTGAGTCTCAGCTCATTCTAGGATTTCTGTGCCACGTTGCCAGGAAATTCCACACCCCTGGGAGTCATGACCGACGTAGGCAAGGGGAGGGTGGGGATATTGCTTGTTGTGTTGGCTGGAGAGAAAGGCCAAATCTGAGCAACAAAAGAGGCTCTCTTGGGGGTAACTCTTAGGCCTAAACTTTAAGTAGACTTGACCTATCCTTTGTTGGGTTAAGTTTCATATGAACAAACCCCAAGACTGGGGGCTCACACTGCTTGGGAATATATCAAGAATTCACCTTGGGGAAGTTGAATTTCTACCTGCTCTCACCATTCCCCAAAGGGGCTTTGCATATACTTTTCCACTCACTGAGCGAATCACTCTGGGATTCATCGGGGCTTCATTCTGGACAAACCAAAAACATCTCATGTCCTACCTGAGATTACAAGTAGTTGTGGTGTTCAATCAAACTATCTACATAACTTATATTAGAAAATGCATTAGTCAAAATATAAATTTTGTACCAAATAAACATTTTTGCTTTATCTCACACATGAGGTGACATTTTAAAATATTATCACCTATTTTCAGCACCCTGCAGTAATGACATTCTTTTGTTCTTCCTCAGGAAAAACATTTTTAAAAATTGTACATTTAGTCACTATTATTATACACTCTAGGCATTCCTAGATTATACCATCTCAATCTTTAAAATCTATCTTTCTTTTTGATTTCATTTGTGCCCCCAGCCCACCTTCCTCTATCATTCTCACATGCAGCTTCATTCAGGGTTTTAACATAATTTTATTACAGTTAGGTAGTATTATGTTGTCCATTTCTGAGTTTTTGTATTCACTCCTGTTGCACAGTCTGTATCCCTTCACCTACAATTACCCAATATCTTACCCTATTTCTATTTCCTGATGGTCTCTGTTACCAACGAAATATTCCAAGTATATTCACTAATGTCAGTTCATATCAGTGAGACCATACAGTATTCTTCCTTTTGTTTTTGGCTATTCTCACTCAACATAATGTTCTCAAGGTCCATCCATGTTGTTACATATTTCATAACTTTATTCTGTCTTAAAGTTGCATAATTTTCCATCATATGTATATACCAGAGTTTGTTTAGCCACTCATCTGTTGATGGACATTTTCACTGTTTCTATCTCTTTGCAATTGTAAATAATGCTGCTATAAACATTGGTGTGCAAATGTTGGTTTGTACCTTTGCCCTTATGTCCTTTGAGTAGATACCTAGCAATGGTATTGCTGGGTCATATGGCAATTCTATATCCAGCTTTTTGAGGAACCGCCAAACTGCCTTCCACAGTGGTTGCGCCATTTGACATTCCCACCAACAGTGAATAAGTGTGCCTCTTTCTCCCCATCCTCTAAAGCACTTGTCGTTTTCTGTTTTGTTGATAATGGCCATGCTGGTGGATGTGAGATGATATCTCATTGTGGTTTTGATTTACATTTCTCTAATGGCCAGGGAAGTTGAGCATCTCTTCATGTGCCTTTTGGCCATTTGTATTTCCTCTTCTGAGAAGTGTCTGTTCAAGTTTTTCCCATTTTAAAATTGGATTGGCTGTCTTTTTGTTGTTGAGTTGAACAATCTCTTTTACAGATTCTGGATACTAGAACTTTATCTGATATGTCATTTCCAAATATTGTCTCCCATTGTGTAGGCTGTCTTTTTACTTTCTTGATGAAGTTCTTTGACGTGCATAAGTGTTCAATTTTAAGGAGTTCCCATTTCTTTCTTTCTTTCTTCTGTTCTCTTGCTTCGGGTGTAAGGTTTATAAAACTGCCTCCAATTATAAGGTTTATAAGATATTTTCCGACATTTTCCTCTAACTGTTTTATGGTCTTAGATCTACTCTTCAGATCTTTGATCCATTTTTAGTTAACTTTTGTATAGGGTGTGAGATATGGGATCTCTTTCATCCTTTTGCATATGGCTATCCAGTTCTCTAGGCACCATTTATTGAAGAGACTGTTCTGACCCAGGTGAGATGGCTTGCTACCTTGTCAAAGATCAAATGTCCATAGATGAGAGGGTCTATATCTGAACACTCTATTCGATTCCACTGATCAATATATCTATCTTTATGCCAGAACCATGCTGTTTTGACCACTGTGCTTCATAATATGACTTAAAGTCAGGCAGCATGAGACCTCCAGCTTCATTTTTTTCCCTCAGGATACTATTTGAAATTCGGGGCACCCTGCCCTTCCAGATAAATTTGCTTATTGGTTTTTCTATTTCTGAAAAGTAAGTTGTTGGGATTTTGATTGGTATTGCATTGAATCTGTAAATCAATTTAGGTAGAATTGATATCTTAACTATATTTAGTCTTCCAATCCATGAACATGGTATGCCCTTCCATCTATTTAGGTCTTCTGTGATTTCTTTTAACATTTTCTTGTCATTTTCTTTGTATAGGTCTTTTGTCTCTTTAGTTAAATTTATTCCTAATATTTTATTCTTTTTGTTGCAGTTGTAAATGGAATTAGTTTCTTGATTCCCCCCTCAGATTGTACATTACTAGTGTATAGAAGCACTACAGATTTTTGTGTGTTGATCTTGTAACCTGCCACTTTGCTGTACTCGTTTATTATCTCTAGTAGTTTTGGTGTGGATTTTTCAGGATTTTCAACAAATTGTATCATATCATTTGCAAACAGTGAGAGTTTTACTTCTTCCTTTCCAATTTAGATGCTTTGCATTTCTTTTTCTTGTCTAATTGTTCTGGCTAGAACTTCCAACACAATGTCGAATAACAGTGGTGATAGTGGACATCCTTGTCTTGTCCCTGATGTTAGAGGGAAAGTTTTCAGTTTTTCCCCATTAAGGATGATATTAGCTGTGGTTTTTTCATATATTCCCTTTATCATTTTAAAGAAGTTCCCTTCTATTTCTATTCTTTGAAGTGTTTTCAATGAGAAAGGATTTTGAATTTTGTCAAATTTCTTCTCTGCATCAATCGAGAAGATCGTGTGATTTTTCTGCTTTGATTTGTTGATATGGTGTATTACATTAATTGACTTTCTTATGTTGAAACATACTTGCATACCTGGAATGAATCCTACTTGGTCATGATGTATAATTCTTTTAATGTGTTGCTGGATTCGATTTGCTAGGATTTTGCTGAGGATTTTTGCATCTATATTCATTAGAGAGATTGGTCTTCAGTTTTCTTTTTTTGTAATATCTTTGTCTGGTATTGGTACGAGGTTGATGTTGGCTTCATAGAATGAATTAGATAGCTTTCCCTCCTCTTCAATTTTTTAAAGAGTTTGAGCAGGATTGGTACTAATTCTTTCTGAAACGTTTGGTAGAATTCACATATGAAGCCATCTGGTCCTGGACTTTTGTGTTTGGGAAGCTTCTTTTTTTTCTAATTTATTTATTTATTAATTAAAAAATTAAGAACAAACAAAAACATTAACCTATAATTCCATTCTACATATATAATCAGTAATTCTCAATATCATCACATATTTGCATATTCATCATTTCTTAGAACATTTGCATCAGTTCAGAAAAAGAAATAAAAATACAATAAAAAAGAAATAAAATAACAGAGAAAAAAATTATACATACCATGTTCCTTACCCCTCGCTTTCATTTATCACTAGCATTTCAAACTAAATTTGTTTTGACATTTTTCCCCTATTATTTATTTTTATTCCATATGTTCTACTCCTCTGTTGACAAGGTACATAAAAGGAGCATCAGACACAAGGTTTTCACAATCACACAGTCACATTGTGAAAGCTATATAATTATTCAATTATCATCAAGAAACATGGCTACTGGAACACAGTTCCCTCCAGCCTCTCCATTACATCTTGGTTAACAAGGTGATATCTACTTAATGCATAAGAATAACCTCCAGGATAAACTCTCAACTCTGTTTGGAATCTCTCAGCCATTGACACTTTGTCTCATTTCACTTTTCCCCCTTTTGGTCGAGAAGGTTTTATCAATCCCTTGATGCTGGATCTCAGCTCATTCTAGAGTCTTCCTCAATCCTTTGATGCTAAATCTCAGCTCATTCTGGGATTCCTGTCCCACATTGCCATGAAGATCTGCACCCCTGGTAGTCATGTCCCATGTAGACAGGAGAAGGGTGGTGAGTTTGCTTGCTGTGTTGGCTGGAGAGAGAGGCCACATTTGAGCAACAAAAGAGGTTCTCTTGGGGGTGACTCTTAGGCCTAAGTTTAAGTAGGCTTGATCTATCCCCTGTGGGGTTAAGTTTCATATGAACAAACCCCAAGACTGGGGGCTCAGCCTATAGCTCTGGTTGCCCAGACTGCTTGTGAGAATATCAAGAATTCAACTTGGGGAAGTTGAGTTTTCCCCAGTTCTCACCATTCCCTGCACGGGACTTTGCAAATACATTTCCACTCGCTGATCAAATCACTCTGGGATTCATCAGGGCATCACCTGGACAAACCAACAAAATCACATGTCCTATACTAAGTTCCATATGCTTAAGGTGTTCAACCAAGTATCTACATATATTATATTAGGAGACGCACTAGTCAAAGTATAAATTTGTACCAAATAAACATATTTTGCTTTAGTCTCACACATAAGTTCAAATGTTAAAATATCAATTACATCTATTTTCAGCACACTGCAGTGATGACATTATTTTGTTCTTCCTCATGTAAAAACATATTTTTAAAAATGTTCGTTTTTAAAACTTGTACATTTAGTCACGATCATTATACACTCTAGTCATTCCTAGATTATACCATCTCAATCTTTATCATCTATCTTTCTTTGTGATTTCATTTATGCCCCAGCCCTCCTTCCTCTATCATTCTCATATGCAGCTTCCTTCAGTGTTTTAGCATAATTGTATTAGAGTTAGATAATATTGTGCTGTCCATTTCTGAGTTTTTATATTCAATCCTGTTGCACAATCTCTATCCTTTCAGCTCCAATTACCCAATATCTTACTCTATTTCTATCTCCTGAGGGTCTCTGTTACCAACGAAATATTCCATGTTTATTCACTAATATCAGTTCATATCAATGAGACAATACAGTATTTGTCCTTTTGTTTCTGGCTAATCACACTCGGCATAACGTCCTTAAGATCCATTCATGTTGTTACATACGTCATAACTTTATTCTGTCTTACAGCTGCGTATTATTCCGTCTTACATAAATGCCACTGTTTGTTTAGCCAACCATCTGTCGATGGGCATTTTGGCTGCTTCCATCTCCTGGTAATTGTAAATAATGCTGCTATAAACATTGGTGTGTAAATGTCCATTTGTGTCCTTGCCCTCATGTCCCTTGAGTAGAGACCGCATATAGATGGGTCCTGTTTTTCAATCCATTCTGCCAGACTATGTCTTTTGATTGGAGAGTTTAATTCATTAACATACAGTGTTATTATTGAATGGGTAGTACTTCTTCTACTATTTTGCCTTCTTGATTTTATATGTCATCTCTAATTGTCCTTCTTTTTACTTTTACTCGTAGTC